>JAQFVV010012527.1:3292454-3486331 GCA_028023455.1 Epiperipatus broadwayi
TAAAGAGGCAATGTTAATATATAAATACAAGCAAAATTTAATTAATCGGCAAGCAGCAAACATTAAGATCACAGAATTATGGGAAAGTTGATATTGAATTATGGGAAAGTTGACATTTTAAATGTGATAGTTGACAAAGCTACAAGGTAGTGAAAGTGCTTTTAAGTTATAGTTATACATATAATTTTTATAGACTTTTAATTACTGTATTTTCAAATATTTATTTATAAAGTTACGTATATTATTTTGAAGAAATACAGACATCGATTTGTCATATTATATATATATATATATATATATATATATATATATATATATATATATATATATATATATATATATATATATATATATATATATAAAAAAAGACCATAAAACAATCCAGTACTAGATAAAAGTCCAAATTTTATCCTTACCTGACCAAGATTTCATCTACTAGACCTTCTCTTGTATTGTATTGTTTTATGGTTTTGTATTTTATTTATTACTAATATAGTATTAGGCAGTTTTGAATTATATATATTATCTATTGAAAATAAGAAATCAATATTTTATTTTATGGTGAACATGTAAGGGTCTTAACCTCACACCTTAGTTAAAACAAGTAGAACATTTTATAAAAAACTATGTCAAACTATTAAGACATATTATTTAATGTCTTAATTATTTTGTAAATAAAATTATTGTTTGTTTATTAAGTCTGAATCAATAGTCTTACTTGATTTGTTAAATATAGGATATAATAATAATTAAAAGTTTTTATGCAATTGCAGACATTTAAAGTTTAATCAATAAAATAATATAAATTCTATGCTTGATTAAAATTCAGTAATTATCAATGGAACCCAATATTCTTATAAACATCAATTGGCATTATTTAAACATAAAGAATTAATTGATAAATTATTGATACAAACTTTTATATATAATCATCAAGCTTAAATAATTTATTCATCCTTTAGTACTATTATAAATTTTAATATACACTTGGGTCTAGTTTTATGCAGTAGATAGGTTCCTCAGAAAATGTGCACAAAAGAAATTACACAAAAATAAACATAACTTACCTTGGAAAATGGGGAATAGGTTCTGTAATTTTTCAGAAATCGACATAAAAGCAAAGCAACAAGGAAAAATTACTTTAAAATTTGCATTAAAAAAATAAGGAAATAAAGTATGACTAATAAAAAATTTCAAATATTTAAAAAAAATGAATACAAGACAAATTTTTTTTCATTTTTTTATTAACTATAGTATTTAATTTTACATTTTTTCATACATATTTTAATCATTTTGACCATGTGGGTTCATTTGTGAACTAGCAAGAAATCAGATTCGTGATAAGATGTACAACTAGCGCCACTTTCATGCTTGTACTGTGTTAATGGTTTTTTGTTTCTATATTTAAAAAAATGAGATCACAATCAAAACAAAAAGATTATACATTATCATTAGAAAGATTATTTTCAGTTTATAACATCAATAACATCTTCGTTATTATTTATTTTAAAAATCTAAAAAAATATTTATTTCTGTTAATATTTAACAAAATACATTTTAAAAGTTTAAAATTTTTGAATATTTATTGCAATATTTTTATACATACATATAAATCTATTATTATTATTATTATTTACTCATTAGTATAAGTAGGTTATTTATATAGAAGCTAAGATTCTAAATACAGCTCAGGCCATATTCAAGTTAGCTGCTAATATAACGTTATATTTTTGAAAAAAAAAGTATTTCAAATCAAAATAAGTTATTAATAATTTAAATTTCTTGATATCTAATAAATATAGTGAATTATGAAAGATATTAAGAAGACACATGAATCACATAACTTCAAAATCACATTAAAATAAACAGCATAAAATGAGACCCAGGTGTATAATGATAAAAGTGTTATTTTGTGAATTAATTCTGATATAAATTTTTAAGTAATTCTCTGTTATAAATTTTCAAATGAATTATTTTATTTTGTGTATTAAATTTTGGTATCCAATCAGATTGGTATTTATATCACAAATAAATATAATTAATAAATTTTAACTTTATTCAATATAAATTTTAGCTTAAATAAAATTATTGCTTAAATTTATTCCGTTACAGATTTTGGCTTGCTCAATTTTAGTTTTATTAATTTCAGTTGGCCAATTTATATTGTTGCAGATTTAGTATACCCAAAAGACTTGGGCATCTATAAGTAGACTTATATAATTTATACCATTACAGATGTTGGCTTATCCAATTTATGGAGCATATAAAAGTAAACATTTTCATTTGTCTTATTTATTCTGTTACAAAATATATAAAATTGTAATTATAAATTTATTTACTAAGGCAATAAACCTTTAAGCATGTGTGTTTGAAAAATGTGAAGGTAGGGATCTCTACAGGTCTTAACCACAAGCTTACACATTGGAAGAAAAAAGGGGAACTTCTTTACTTCAACCTACTTTCAATATAAATATGTGAAGTTGAAGCGGTTAGAACTGAGAGCATGAAGCTATTCAATACTTCACTGATTAAGTCCACAATTCCTATTATACATTAGTACTCACGAAATATTTTGATTTACAACAAGTCAATGGAAAGATCTTATAGTTAAAAATCTATTATGACAATTTAAAGTTGTAATTATAAATGTATTTAACTGATTATGTAAGTAATATTTACTAAGGCAATAAACCTTTAAGCATGTGCACTTAAAAAATTAGATATAATAATTAAAAATAGTTTTTAAATTTTATTAAATGCAGTGGATCTATCATGCTGTAGAAACATTAAAATTATGCTAAATATAGGTAAAATTTAAATATTTTTCTGTAAACATTTTAAAATTTCATTGTTAATTTATTTTAAGTAAATTTATAGAATATGCATTGAATAAAGGCAGATTAAAACATTTGAAAGATGGGATGAATTGATCTAACTGAAAAACTAATTCAGTTGAAATATATTTAAAAAATCATTTATATTTTTTCCCTGTGTGTGGTTATCTGTTTGAAATGTAAGAATGGTAATTTATGGCTTTTAAAATAGATCCTATTATAGCTAAAGAGGATTGAAATGTTGGATAAAAATAAAATAAAGTTATCACATGTTGAAAAAAAGTTCAAAACAAAGCAAAACTCTCCATATAGTAGTGCCATCTTGTGCTCACAAGAGCAATCAATGGATGCTAGAAGACTTGTACATAAAATCCCTTACTAGTGCCTACTCATCCAATATTCCCAGAATAGTTACTGGCTTGTGGCCTTCATCAGTGAGGTGCTAGTATGAGATAGTGATCATGTGATGTTTAGTGGTTTAACACCAATCCTGCCTAATAGGATAGTGGTGGCTATGGTTGTAAGAGAGCCAAAGACACCAAAATGTATGGGTGCTGAATTGAGTTCAGACCCATATGACTATATAAGCTATTGAGCTTGGATTGAAAATATTAATTGTGTTTTCAATTTCATTCTCATAGTTTTGTAGTTAAATAGGATTAAAAGGTGGGTGCTGGAGGGTTGCATTAGATCCTAAGATCTAGGTGCAGTGCGCTCAGATCCAAGGCTCCTCACTGATGAAGGCCACAAGCCAGAAACTAGTCTGGGGATATTGGATGAGTAGGCACTAGATAGGGATTTTATGCACAAGCCTTCTAGCATCCATTGATTGCTCTTGTTAGCATAAGATGGCTCTACTATATGGAGAGTTTTGCTTTGTTTTGAATTGTTTAATAACAATTATGTGCTAGTATGAGATAGTGATCATGTGATGTTTAGTGAAAAAAAGTTAATAATAAAAATATTTATTTGATCTCTAATTAAAACATTGGGAGTAAAAAGATGTGATATTTTATAATGTGGTATGGTTAATTTGCAATTATTTTTATATTTGTTAAAGCATAATAATTATCAATGAGTAATTTCATTTATGAAGTATACGTTAAATATATAAATAACAACTGTGAAAATCATATCGAAGATATAACGATTTCGCCTAACTGAAATATTTAATTTGGTTAAAATCCATCTTAATAGAAAAGTTTCCTTATTTGTTAGTGTCTCTAATAGAGTATTTGAAATGTAAGAACAATTAAGTGTGACACACACACACACATATATATATATATAAAATTAATAATATAACAATTTTTTATATGAGTAATATTGTGGAAGGAAAGTAATGTTCGTACATGTGCTTTACAATTGACGTGCACTCCCTTGTCAATAAACTGAACTTGTGCAAGTAATTTTCCAATTTAAAAACCAGGCTCATAATAGGTTCAAACCTATATTAGATATGTCAATAAAAGTTGGTTTATTTAAAGAATAACCTCTAAGCATAAGTGAACTACCTATGCTTTAAAAACGTTTATTGACAAGCAAGTGCATATCAATTCTATAGTGCATGTGTGAAAATTTGTTTCCTTTCACAATATTATATATATATGTTTGTGTGTGTGTGCGTGTTATAAAATTTTTGTTATGTTTTTATTTAAAATTTAAAAATATTTTACATTAGTAGGTATCCAATTAAATCTTTTTAAAAAAAAAAATTGGGGTGTAATAATAATAATAATTAAATACTAACTAAAATAACAATTAAAATTATTTCTGCAGGTTGGATTCTAAGCACATAATTTTATCATATTTCCTTAGGAAAGTTTGAACTACTATTGGCTTATGGCAAGTTTATTCAATTAAAACGGGAGTGTTATCTGGATGCATTGAACGCTCTACATGCTTGGGAAAAGTTTAAACCAAGCCTAAAATTACCTTATTTGCACTAATATAAAATGACTAAAGCAGCAGGTTAAAATGAGTTTAGTAGGTTCGATACATTTATGTCAGTATATAAAATGATTTGAGTGGCATAAAAATAATAGCAAAATCATAGCATTATAAACAAAATTTGTATTTTGGTGTTTTTTAATTTATCAAATAAATAAAAAATTCAATTATATGATTTTTAATTTATCTAAACATACACGCACATATATGCTTTATACATTATAACGGGTAGCACAAAATATTATTATGAACACATATAATTCATTGGTTTAAATTGCTTATATAAAATTTATTAATATATACATGAAAGCTGGCACAAATCATTTTGCTATTTGCTTCGCACCTAACACATATAAGGATATTCGGCGTTGAAAGAAGTTAACTTGCAATGCCCTGTGCGCTATATATCGGTAGATAGAGAGTCCGACTTGGAATTGGATGGTTCCAGGATCAATTCAATGTCTTATATAAAATATTAAACGCTGTATTTATTTGTTATATATATATATAAATTATAGAATCACTGTTACAAGTTTATAAATTATTTTTTTAGATAAACTATACTTAAATAACTTTTATATAGGGTATATGAGCACAGACTTTCAAACGACCCATCACCCTCTACACCATCTCATAATACTGATACACTTGAACACATATATGTTGAAAAGATAAATAATCACCAATATATATATTTTATGCTAAACCAGAAATCATCAGTTGGTCCAGATTACCATCTCTACACATATATGCTATAAGTACACGTGGGGTCAGATTGACTTTAGGTCAACATGGGTGTGACAAAAATCTCGGTCTCAGGGTGGCCTTTGAGCATTCCATCATCAGATTTTCAATTGGATGGATGGTTGAAGAGTTGGAGTGTAGAGTAGATTAAAGCCTGTCCATTAAAGTATGAGGTTTGGTTATCTTAATATATATCTGAGCATTTATAGCATATATGTGTAGAGACGGTAATCTGGACCAGCTAATGATTGCTGGTTTAGCATGAAATATGTATATTGGTGATTATTTATCTTTTCAACATATATGTGTTCAAGTGTATCAGTGTTATGAGATGGTGTGGAGAGTGATGGGTCGTGTGAAAGTCTGTGCTCATATACCCTATGTACTACATATATAGACACAGGTATATAATAAGCCTGTGTTTCAGTTATAAATTTTATGTAATTGTAGTACGGATGTTATAATTTTATTTATAGATAAAATATTTGTCTAATGTCCTATTTTATTATTTCATATCGCTGTCACTACTTTTAAATATTATTTTATCATTTATCACCAACGTAAATAAAATTTTAATTAAATTCTTTATTAGCTATTACATATAATCTAAGACAATTTATAAAGTTAATACAATATTTTGTAATTAGATTAAAAAATAAACCATAACTATTATATAATATTTATATTATTAAATGTTGATTTAATCTCAGGTGTTCAAATATTTAGAATATCAAACAAAAAGTAAAGTATACCCATGAAATGTAATCACATTCAGGTGTTTAAATATTTTTTGTTCCTCTGTTTTACTTTGAAGTTAGAGTGGTTATATTTTTTACTATTGACCATTAATGATAACAAAAACAATAATGTGTTAAAAAACAGAATGTGCAATACATGATTTTTTTTCCCCATGTGTCATTGCATCAGCTGGGAAGCGAACCCGCAAACCCGGGACAACTGCTTGTAAAGCAGCAGTTGCTGATCTCTCGACCACCAATGCTTGACTGCCATACATGATTCATGATAATCAACTATCAAGGTGCAAAAAAAAACATTATTTAGCAATTAAAAATCTACAGCCAGTTCATTTGCCCATTATGAAATCTGGTTTAAAACGTGATTAGTACTAAAACATCAATAATTAAATAAAGACTGAGTGTGATTTCTGTGTGTGGATATTCAGATAATTTAAGTCTCTAGCTTTTTTAACAATCTAGATTTTTGATTTAGTAAAAGAGATTGCATTCAGCTATAAATCATTATACCAAGCTTTGGAGGATATATTGAAAATCTGAAAGGTTTGATTTGCCTTATACATGTGTGTTTTTTATTTATTTTACTTTTTATAGCAAGTTTTGGAGGATGTATGACAAATTTGAAAGATTTTATATGTGTGTACTTCTTAAATATCAACAGATATATATGACAAAAATCTAATATTAGTGCAACATAAAAATATACTTGGGTAAAAAATTTAAGCCACTAAGAATTATATCTTTAAAGATTGACAAAGTGCTTATTTGTAAAATACTTCAATGTTGCATTAGAATTTATTATATATTGTAACCTGTGAAGACTGACAAGAACAAATAACAGCAGCCAATGTGAAAATCAAACAGAATGATCGATCGAAATCCTCAAACTGACTGAACGTCAATAAGTTCAGCAAGCCAAAATTGTAACTTACAAATAAAAATTTCAGGATAATCACAAAAATAAGCAAAATAATACTACTATTATCTCAATGATAATAATATATGGCTAAATCATAATATTATATTGGCTAAGTTCAGAGTTTGAATACCATATACCACAATAATAAGAGCAGCAATTAGGCAAATAATAATAATAATTATTAAGATAAATGCAATATACGAGCAAATTAAGAGGAGGTGACTTCTCATACTCTCTCTTTTAAAATATAGTGGCTCTTAATATTTAAAGTATATGTCATTAAAAGGTTACATTACTTTAAAATTCTTTCTTCACATCTTACAACCATAATGAATATCTTATTATCACGACCAGATTTACTATTGAATTTCTTGGTACTGTGGTATTAGAGCTGCGACATGAAGAATTATAGTCGTTTAATCATTAAATTAATTACGTTATTAAATCAAAAACATATTTTAAAATCTACATTTAAAAGAAAAAAACAATTTAACAAAAAAAAATAAGAAAAGCATTAATGTGAAGTATAGTTAAAATGCGTATTTAAATTAAATTTAGTGTGTGTTTGCACGTGCATATTCTGCATAATCTATTTTAATACATTGTACAGGCTTACACTTGCATTTATATATGTAATATATGCAGGATTCGAACTCAAACTTTCACATGACCTACAATTCTCAGTGTCATCTTATATTGCTGATTCACCTGATCACGCACATGTTGAAAAGATAAATAATCACCAATGTCCATATTTCGTCCTAAACCAGCACTCATTAAAGTATGAAGATTGTTTATCTTAATATAAAACTGAGTACTAATTGTATATATGTTTGGAGATGGTAATCTGAACCAACTGATGAGTGCTGGTTTAGCACGAAATACGGGTATTCGTAATTATTTATCTTTTCAACATGTGTGTGATCAGGTGAGTCAGCAAGATAACTTGGCACTGAGAGTTGTAAGTTGTGAGAAAGTCTGAGTTCGAATCCCACATATATTACATATATAAATGCAGGTGTAAGTGTACAATGTATTAAAATAGATTATGCGGAATATGCACGTGCAAACACACACTCATTTTGATTTAAACACACATTTTAACTATTCTTCACATTAATGCTTTTCGTATTTTTTTTTTGTTAAATTGTTTTATTTTAAATGTAGATTTTAAAATATGTTTTTGATTTAATAACCTAATTAATTTAATGATTAAACGATTATAATTCTTCATGTTGTAGCTCTAATACTACAGTACCAATTTCTTTAATAAATTAGAAGCATGTATTTTTTATGTTTTGTCATACTAACTTCTTTAAAATAATTTTGTTTTAAAGTAAAAACATTTTTAAAAATAATTTTATATATAAAATGTATATCTCAGAGTTCATATAAATAATATTCTAATAATTATAAATTATATTCTTTTCTTTTAATTTTAAAAAATCTATCTGATAAAGAATGAGATCTTAGTAAATAAAGGAGTGAGGTGCACTCTTTCCCTTAAGATAATGTCTCACTTAAATTACAATAATAATAATGTTAAAATTTAAAATAACATGACAATTCTTAATTTAGAATAAAGACAATATACTAGGATAGCATTTACATAATTTCTATAATGGTCAAATATCCAATACAATTTATTTGTCTATAATGTTGTCACAGATATATAAATAAACAATCAGTCAAAATAAGTTTGAAATAAACAACTATTAATAAGTATATTATAATATTTATCAAACTGGATTTCATCTCTATTCACATCTCAAGATATTATACTGCAATATATTATAATATATAAGATATTATAGTATAATATCTTAAGGTCTCAACAGAGAAGAAAATCAGTTCAATAAATATTATACTATAGTTATTAACTCTTTGCATGCCTGATTAATTTAAAAGTGAAGTGGCTTGACATCACTCTAAATCGGTCACTTTTTGTACTACAATTACGATTTTGGGCTCTTTTTAAAGATTAAAAAAAGTTCTGTAAGATGCTGCCCTCTCTTGAATTATTTTACAAGTAAAAAAATCAATAAAAATGACCTTATATGTCAAACAAAGAAAAAATAATGCCCCTTCTTAAATCTGATTGGCTATTAAATTTTGACACCAAAGAAAATGGCTGCCAAAAAGGAAAGAGTTACAATCTGTTTTTGTTTTATTTCGAAAATGATAAACAAATGTTTTAGACCATTTTAACAGTATTTTTTGACAAATTATAAATTATTTTGATAAAATATGCTAAAAATAAAATTAAAAACAGTTAAGACTTTTAACAAAAATTATTTTCTTTTTTCTACAACTAAAATTGGCAAAGAAAATCACATCATTAGCAAAACATTTTGATTGGTGAGTAAGATTTTGTTTTACATTTTCCGCAAGCAAAAATTTATATATTTATATAATAACAATTTATTTTTGAAAAAACTTTCATTCATTTTCATAACCTGACAAATTATTAATATACTTTTTACAAACAAAACTAAAGTGAATATAATATTAAAAGATGAATATATTTTGATGTTTGAGTTTGTGAATTGTCACTTGACTTTAAATTGACCAATTAAAAGTTTTGACTTTTACCTCATTCAGCCAATAAAATAATCAGCATTTTAAGGGTTAATAGTTGTTTATTTCAATCTTATTTTGATTGATTGTTTATTTAGGATAGCATTTAGCTGTTTATGGCTATTCACATTATCACACTAATAAATTCTCTGTAAATATTTTCTGAATTTAAATTCAAACCAATCAATTCTATCACTTTAATTTATAATGAACAAACAAAACATTCTTTTAATAATGTAAAATGATTTTAAAATAAGCACAATGATCTTTAAATTAATAAATGAAATTAATTAAAATGATCTTCTAATAATGAATAAATAATTTTAATTATTTTTAATAAATAAAATAATCTCTTTCTTGGATATATTTTTAATAACCAAGATACATATTTTAATGAAGTGATGCTGTCAAATTCTATATATTTATGTACTCTCAATGTATAAAAGTAAACAAAATTTATGATAAGATTTATGATATTTAGATTTCTGAAAGTATGCAGGTGATGATAAACAAGCAAGAAAATAACTTAATAATAAAAATGACATTTATTTTGACATCAAAATATTTAACAAGAACAATCTTGCTATTTTACAGTATTACCAAGATTAATTCTTTGGATACATTAAACAAAATTTAATGTGGAGGAGAATTATAACTTACAGTTTAAAATGAATAATTAAAAATAAATAATATTGGATAGTTAATAAAACTTTCTACAATATTGATATTTGAATAAGTTCTCTATTTTTTTAAAAAAACAATCATTTTATTATAATGTTCCTAATGAATGTATTTAATGCTCTTATAAAATATGACTTACCAATCCATATGATGGTGTATATTCATTACTGAAGCCACATATGCAATTTTAAAATTTTAATATTAAATATCAGATTTACATCAAGGTGATGAAAAGGCAAAGCTATAAGATCTACACACCAGAGCAAACACCATACACTCACATGTATTAAGAGTGTAACTGAAGATAAGAGTGGAATTCCCCCGTATATAAAAATATATAAATTGCCAGGATAAAATTGTAGTAGTACATTATCCATGACTTTATACAAAATTACATCACAAAGATAATCACATTTGGGATAATAATAAGCAATGGCAAAGTAAATGATGGAATGAACTCAAGAGAAAGGCATCTACATCTGAGGGCAATAAATAAACTAGGAATTTATCACTAGTCATATAAGTAATGAGAATGCATCATCAAGAAGGAACAATAATAATAATAGGATTTGCCTTAAATAAAGCATTTTATAGTTGAATATAAGATAAAGAACAATATAATTCACTGGAAAAATATAACATAAGTGGGTGACAAAGCTATAATCTCTGTTAAATATTTACTGGCAAGATAAGAATGTATGCAAAACAAGAGAGAGACTACTGCGACTATCTGTTTATAATAAATACAAATAACTAACTTGTAAAACTGATAAAGTAATTATTTCTAAATATAGCTTAATAAAAATCATGGCATAAAATAAATATATAGATCAGTTTGTACCTCTTTCCACATTTGCATGCATATACATTCAAAATAAATAACTTCATGATGGTGACAAATATAACATATTTAAAATATAGCATTATCAAGATATCAATATTCTGAGAACTTTTGATAATAGACTTCATAAATGATCTATAAAAATTATACCTAATAAACATGCATAAAATAATTGTAATAATAGCATTTTACAATATCATGAATATTTAAACTTAATAACCATACCTTTTTACCAAAAATAAAATAAAAAAGAGTCATTATCTTGGTGTTTCTATAACTTGACAGGATACAGTCACTGAAAACAGAGTTCTGAGGTATCTTTCAGATTTCATGATTATTGGAATATAGCATATTTAGCTTACATGAACAATATTCCATACAATAAGATTGATCAAAAATCTTTAAAAGTACTAGAAGAAATACATATGGCTATTCAAATTGATGAAATATACTTCATGAATAAAAGCACAAATAACAATTCACATTTAATATTTCTTTATAATATCATATTAAACTTCTTATGTCTTTCAAAATCACATATTAATGATAAGCATTAAGAAGCAATTTTTTTCAAAAGTCACAATTTTAAAATGGAGCAGAATTTTAATACCAATATTAAAGAAGAGCAGTTGTTTTGGAATAACAGAAAACAATAAATTCTTAGACAAATTTTGATACTAATAATCCAAAAGCATTTAAATTTTAATCATATGTAATATAATTTATTCCAGCTGTTTATGAAAAGCAATAATTTTGGAAAATTCAAATAATAATAATAAATTCAAGAAAGAAATTTTCATTGATATTTCAAGAATGTATTATATTTAAAAGTACATATTATAATACTAATAGATTTCCATACAATGATACAAGTTAATAAGCTTTAACTTCAATGTGTAGCTTGAAGTAGACATAATGAAGATATTTAATGAGTAAATTATTTTCACATCACTCTTAGCAATAATAATTGTCATTTAAAGACAATAACTTTTTAAATAATTTACCCTCTTAAATAAATAAATGTTATCCTTTAAAAAGATGTTTATTAATAATAACAATAATGCATATTATATAAATTTAAAGTAATTCATTCATACTACAATTTTTTAAAAATACATATGTGTCCAAATAATATAATTTTTCCAAGAAAACTGCTGCATATGAAAAAGTCTAAAGTAAATTAATTCAAGGAAGAAATTTATAATGTATTTCATAATTAACAAACAGGTTCTACAATTTGGATTCAAAGTATTTTCATTCAAAATAAAGTTATTCCAAAAAACACTTTTTTGATATATAAAAAAATTAAAAAACATTCCTCAATTTTTTTAAAAATAGTTATAATATTATAAAGTCTTTAATAGTCTTAATGCTTTCAGTAAATCTTAAAATTTAATTTGTAATATCATCTATATATAGTATAAAAATAGATTTAATAAAAGCTCTTACATAACAGGAATGATAATGACACTTTTTTCTAATAGCCATCAAAGTATTTAATTCTAATGAAACCAATTTAATTTCTGTTGAGTATTCTATTGATTTTCCCATAATGCAATCCTATAATGAAATTTCAAGTACTGGGAACTTTTATCAGTTTAAACATTGAGCCTGGATGAAATTAATTTAGAAATTTATTCTTTTAAAACATTAAAATAAACTAAAACTAATTCAAAATAGTTACAACATAATCAAAAATAGTAATTAGTTATCCTTAAGCTAAGTATCTACAAGTAAGCAAGTATGTACAGGTGTGTTTACCAGAGTTATTTATAATAAGTGTCATGTGACCAGTTTTGATGGCCAGAAATTGACATTTTGATTACTTCCAATTGATCCATATTGATCCAAAGTCAAAAGTTCTTAGTATCCTAAGAAAAATCATTAAAAATAAACTAATTTCTTATTTCCAGAACAGTCTGGAAAAATAATGTCTAGACAGTTCATTAATTATTACATTTTTAAAATAAATTATTTAGAAAATTGAAAATGTACTACAATAAAATGAAAAATATTACATAATAAAAATTACTTTGTTTTAAACCTTATATTTTCTTTAAATACATTTTTCTTAAATTCATTTAGGATCCCAGAATATTTTTAAATTATATCTTTTTAAAATAAATATTTTGAAGAATAATTCTAATATTAAATTTAACAATGAAGTTCTTAAGAAATTAAAAACTTTAATATGTAAACATGCATACTCATAACCCTTTCTTAGTTTTAAAATCATTTCTTCTTTAATTAATTAAATCCGAAACTATTTAATTAAAATATTTTTACTATAATTAAGATTAAATAAGATATTTTTACAGGTAATTTAAACATTTGCACCTTAGTCTGAATTATTTGAATCTGCATTTAAAGTTTTACTTTAATATTGAGATTTAATAAACTCTGATAACTAAACTAAGGTTGTTTTGATTTTAATATTTTAATAATTAAACTCACAAATATTTTAGGTTGGTTATTACTTTAAAATTAAGCATTTAAAAATTATGATAGAACTATTTAAGGGATATAAACACTATAAATTGCTTCTTAAGATTACTGTTAAAGTTATAAAAATATTAAAGTTTTTATAAATTGGTTAATCTGAGATAAACACACATTTAATTATTAATTAGAAACAAAGTTTGCTTATCAGAAAATAATTAAATTATAGGAAATTTTTTTAAGCACTATGTTACTACAAAGCTTGACTTTCATCCTTAAGAAAAAAACTAAGGATCACAATATATATACATTCAAATGAAAGGCTTTTCTAGCATAAATGATTAAGACATTATTTGCTATCTTGTAATAAATCCAGCTTATGCATAACTTCAAAATTTTTTCAGATTCCAGGCAAACATATAATTTGGTCTTCAGGTAGCTAGGTCATAAGCAACCTAACTAACAATTCAATTATTGGTTTGCAAATGGGTACCAAGTTATTCTTAGCTAGAAAAATAATTTAAAAAATTTGATAATTCTTTATTGTTTCTTTTGAGATGTGATTGGAAATTTATTTGTCTTGGAATAGAATATTTAAAAACTGATGGTATATAAATGCTTGTATAAAAGTCCCATCACTTCTATATATAAAATAAAACTTATGGAAAAACAAAACAAATATTTTTGAGAAAATTTTTAACCAACTATGCAATTGAATTTACATGGCTTCAATTTTAGTAAAACGATTTATTTTTGCAATTTATTTTTGATCTAAGATAATTTTTTTTTCCATAAGTGATTTATTAGGTGGAATACAAAATCTGGCAAAATGTTCAAATATGATTTCTTAGAGTATACATTTATTTTAATTGTTATTAGTATTTTGTACAATTGCATTTACATGGCTGTATATCTACAATTTTAACTGTTATATTGAAATACAAATATAGTGTATATATTTAACCCAGATGTAATTGAAAGAAATTTGAACCCAGACTTTCTAGCTCCTTACAGTGATGCACTCTATCCAATACAACTGATACACATGACCACATTCATATGCCAAAAATAAATGATCTCCAATATACATACTTCATGCTGAACCAGCACTCATCATTGGTCTGGATGATCATCCCCCCCCCCATATATATATATATATATATATATATATAATCAGCACTGTTTATGTTATATATATATATAATCAGCACTGTTTATGTTAAGTAAGCAAATCTACACACCTTTATAGACAGGCTTCAAACCTCCCCACTCTCCAACTCTTCAGTCATCCACATCACTAAAAATCTGTTGATGAAATGCTCAAAGCCTTTGATGATGCCAATATTGTAGTCATACCCATGTTGACCTTAAATCTATCTATCTATCTATCTATCTATCTATCTATCTATCTATCTATCTATCTATCTATCTATCTATCTATCTATTTATCTATCCATCTATCTATCTATCTATCTATCTATCTATCTATCTATCTATCTGTCTGTCTGTCTGTCTGTCTGTCTGTCTATCTAATTGTCTATCTATCTATCTATCTATCTATCTATCTATCTATCTATCTATCTATCTATCTATCTATCTATCTATCTATCTATCTATCTGTCTGTCTATCTGTCTGTCTATCTATCTATCTATCTATCTATCTATCTATCTATCTATCTATCTATCTATCTATCTATCTATCTATCTATCTATCTATCTATCTATCTATCTATCTATCTATCTATCTATCTATCTATCTATCTATCTATCTATCTATCTATCTATCTGTCTGTCTATCTGTCTATCTGTCTGTCTGTCTGTCTATCTATCTATCTATCTATCTATCTGTCTATCTGTCTGTCTGTCTGTCTATCTATCTATCTATCTATCTATCTATCTATCTACCTACCTACCTACCTACCTACCTACCTGCCTACCTACCTACCTAATTAAAAAAAAACAAAAAAACAGCATTATTAGAATTTTAGTTTTATTACCGATTTTTTTAAAATAGCAAATGCCTTACTATCGCAAAAAAACTCTCGCACTATTTTACTATTTCTTTTCTCTAGGTAGCCCCCCCCCCCCATATTATTTTTAACAAAACACTTTGTTTTTTTACAAAACATATCTTATATTAGCTTTCTTAACATACTTTATTTTTGATCAGCTAATTCCATAGTTGTTATTATTTTTGCTCTTTGCATATATATTAATCTTTTTTTAAATATTAAACACAAATTTATTTGAATTTTATATTTATCATATTAAAGCTAAGACGTTTTAATTTATTCTGATAACAACTAAATCCCGTAATTAGATATCCACTGAAAATGTATTGGATTTAAAATGACTAAAATAAAACATCTGGAATAAGGATTCGTTATTTTTTTCCTTGAAGCACATTATTAGTAGTGCGCTATTTATTATCATCATCATCATCAACCATTATCAATCCACTGCAGGATGAAGGTCTCTCCAAGTTCAATCCATCTTCTCCGATCTTTAGCTTCTCTTCTCCACATCATCCCTGCACACTTTCTTATTTCATCCATCCATCTCACATGTGGTCTCTTTCTGGGTCTTTTACAATCTCTTGGAATCCAGTTTAATATTTCAATTGTCCATTTATTATCATCTCTTCTAGCAATATGTTCAGCCCAACTCCACTTCAGTCTTTTCATTTTTTCAATATATAACATAAATATATATTATCTTTATGTAAAAAATTTATACAAAAAATCTGTAAAACGAATACATTTATATTTGCAAAACATACATTTTGATAAGCAAATAATATTGCGTTGTAAAAGAAAACAAAATATTCTTCAACTTATTGATTGTGATGATATTTAATCTACAATTATCAAAAATACAGTTTTGCTTGATTGTGCATAAAGAATAAGCTTGTCAAGCGTTGTTAGCCGAGAGGTCAGCGCAGTCGCTTTGCAAGCAAGCAATTGGTTGCAGACGGTTGTTGCGGGTTCGCCTCCCAGCCGAGGCCATGACATATGGAAAAAAAAAGAGTAATAAGTTTTTTTTTTTTTAAATGTTCTATAATGATTGTTAACAGGAGTTTCAGTGGAGAAAACAAATCATATTTATATTATAAAGATTATCCCTAAAGAAGATGCAGCTTTTTTTTCCACCTTGAAATTGTTTGACTGACAATTGAAATCAATGCAGAGACTAGTCTAGACTAAAGGTAGGCGATCTAGTCCGGACGGATGAGTTAATGACTCACGAATATATTTGCAGTGACCAGATAATTGCTTTTCACCAAGAAAGACATAGTTTTTAGTTAAATTTTTAACTTAAATACGCAACCTTCATATATTTTCTTTTGTATTGTTTTCAATCAATGCGATAATAGAATTAAATGATAAAAGAGTTAAAGTTTTCGTTACTTTTTGCAATAAGTTAGTATTAACTGAAACACACAGGCTTATTATATACCTGTGTCTATACATGTAATATATAGGGTTTAGTATAAAATACGTATATTGGTGATTATTTATCTTTTCAACATATAGGTGTTTGGGAGTATCAGTGTTATCAGATAGTGGGGAGAGTGGTGGGTTGTGTGAAAGTCTGTGCTCATATACCCTATATATTACATATATAGACACAGGTATATAATAAGCCTGTGTGTTTCAGTTATTACATAAGTAGATGTCTGCCCATCCCTTGTATATGTATTAATTAAATGGATTATGTCCTGTACATGAGGGTTCCAGATTGACTTTAGGTCAACATGGGTGTGACAAGAATCTCGGCCTTAGGGTGGCCTCTGAGCATTCCATCATCAGATTTTCAAGTGGATGGACGGTTGAAAAGTTGGAGTGTGGAGTAGATTAAAGCCTGCACATTAAAGTATGAGGTTTGGCTATCTTAATATATATCTGAGCACTTATAGCATATATGTGTAGCGATGGTAATCTAGACCAATTGATGATTGCTGGTTTAGCATGAAATACGTATATTGGTGATTATTTATCTTTTCAACATATATGTGTTTGGGTGTATCAGTGTTGTGAGATAGTGTGGAGAGTGGTGGGTTATGTGAAAGTCTGTGCTCATATACCCTAGATAATAAGTTAGTATTGTAAGAAGAATAGCATACTTTTTCCTTCATGCGCTTGTTAATGTCTTATTGTTGGTGTTATTATTATTATAGTCATCGTCATTTTTCACATCAAATATTGACGGCAAAATCACCTTACATCACTGATTGACACCCGAAAGATGTAAAATATTCAATTTAGAAAGAGTGGCTTAGAATAAAAAAGGGCTACTGACCACTAGTCTAGCCAAATAGCAAATAATATATATGTGGCTGTATTTATGATTCATGTATTGATTTATTTTTCTTTGTATTAATTATCCTTTCTGTTTTTACTTTGGACTTATAATAAGATATATTCATTTATGAGTGGGTGTTAATGAATTATTAATGAAGTACAGTAAACATATAAATTTCTCTGCTAAACACACACACATGTTGGGTATATATGCATTTTGTAAATGTGATTTTCCAAATTTAATAAATCATTCACTAAATGAAACAATTCTCTCTTAATTGTCTGACAAGCTGTGACATGCGATAAGTTCACACTGAACTTTTAATAATTATTTGAATTTTGGCATGTTTGATCGAAAAACAATTGAACTGGACAAGAATGTAGGTATTATAGATTTTATCAAATGTGTAATTATTAATTTAAATGGTATATTCAATCTCACAATCTTTCTTTTTATTGTGCTCAAAATACTTGGATGGGATGATATATAATTATATTAATTTTAACTAGAAATTATTTTGCTGGCCTTATTAATTTGAAGGAAATAAAATGATAAAAAATGATTATTATCAATTAAATTAATAAAAATAAGGCCATAATTTTTAAACTTAATTTATTTACATTAAAATTAAAAAAAAAACAACGATATGTTTAGAATTTTAAAAGTCCAAAAATGTTATTTATTTCGGTGTGTAATTTTTTTAACAATTACCAAATATATTAATATTTATAAATAAAAAGATATATATATATATACACGCTTTATGATTTAGTGCGATGATGAAATGATAGTTTTAATATATAAAAGATTTTTAATGATTAATATATAGTCAGACAGATGAAATTGATAGAAAGCTAAATAGATAGATAGATAAATAGATAGATATGAAATAAATTTAGGCAATATGAAATCTTCAAAGGATTATTCATATTATTTTATAAATCGTCATAACTAATTAATGAAATATTTCCACTTCCTAAAGATAAAATATCTTTGGAGTGTCATGGTGTATGAAAAAACACATTTTGGCAGTCAGAGAAAAATCCAATTCATCAGCTATTTATTCTCATATAAAATTAATTAATCACGATATCAATTTTAATAAAACAAATATTCTAGCAAAAATTGAACAATATGACCAGAGGTTGCTAAGAGATGGTATAGAGATTTTTTAAAAGGCCCAAGAGCATAAATGAAAGGTGTGAATTAAAGAAGATTCTATTTCAAAGAGATGGACAATATAAATAAGCTTGCATAGATTTGCATAAATTACTACGTTAAAAGGCTATGAATATGAGTGTAAGCTCTGAAAGCGCTTAGCCTTAAGAAATATTAATATAATCGTTGAATTTAATTTCACTATATACGTTAAGCGTATTTAATATTACATTGTTATCAATAGTGAAGAAAAAAATCGGAAATTAATAATAATAATAATAGTAGTAGTAGTAGTAGTAGTAGTAGTAGTAGTAGTAGTAGTAGTAGTAGTAGTAGTAGTAGTAGTAGTAGTAGTAGTAATAGTAGTAGTAATAGTAGTAGTATCAATAACAACTTGATTATGTAGCTTTGAAGAATGTACAGATATTTAACATAGACAAATTGTTCTAAGATCAAATTAATATTAAGAATATTTTTTTACAAAAACTTTACAGTAAGTTTAAGAATATTAACTAAACAATCTTTAGATCCCATTATCTGTTAATATCTTTTTTATACAGGTACTGACTTTAAAATAATATATAAGTGGAAAAAAATAATCAATAGAATACAAGAGACTTAAAATTAAATATGACAAGAATAAAAATAGTGATTAAAAATTAATAAAAATATTTGGTTAATATTAGTTTAAAAATATGAAAAATAAGTGTTTTAAATTACAGATCTTAATGAATAAGAGTATAAATGAGAAAATAAAATTAAATCATTGTACCCTTATAAAATGTGATAACCAACCAAAATAGAAAAAATTCAAAAACTATTAAACACTAATACAATTTTGCCAAACTTGGTACGAGTATGAGAATCATAGTGACATATTAATATTTTTTTATTTTTTCCTACTCTGGTTGTTACATTTTATACATGTACAATAATTTACATTATTTGACAGAGTTATTGTGTTATTTATATTTTAAACTAAAATAAAAATATTTGAACGATTTATTTTAAAAATGCTAGTTTGCTTTATATAATGCATTATTTAATTAAAAAATCTTGATATTTTTTTAATAACAGACACTTGCTGTTATATTAAGGACAACTAAAAACAATAAACAACTTAAAATATATACTATCAAGCAAAAGTAGGAAATTGAGATATATAATTATGATGTGATAACAGGAAATTAAAGACTGCAACTAAATTAGTTGTATATAAATCTGTTATTTTTACCTAATTTATTGTATGGTAGTGAGATGTGGACATCTTCATTGTATTGGGTAATAAATAAGATGTTGTATGGTAGTGACTACTGTCAAATCACATCTTCATTGTATTGGGTAATAAATGAGCAATGCATGACTTATTAAAAGACTGTTTTATGATGTACATGAACATGGTTTTTATGAAAGAGGTAGATTCATCTACATTATAAGAATTATATCAAAAATACTTTTAAAAAATGCAATGCCATTTCTTTCCATTGGAAAGATATGATACATCTAAGAGTTATAATTAGACATGATATTGAAGAATTTCAGAAATAAGTTTTCAGCTGAAGAAATTAAAACACAATATTCAAAATATCAAGTATAAAGAAAAATAGACCAGCATGTGTTATATGTGGAGACATTTCTGGTTTATAGATTGATTTGTAGAGTTATGTCAATCACATTTCTAGAATTTTTCTCCCCGCTCCCCTTTTTCTTTTCTTTTTTGGAATTAGAAGGTCATATTCATTTATGAGTGGTTGTTTATTATTAGTAGTAAACAATAATATAAAATAATAATAACAAATGATACTTTTATATCAACTTACTCCTAAATAGCAAACAAATATTTTGGAGTTAAAAATTAAACCATTCTAATATATATATATTATAAGTTATGTGGCGAAATTTAATCACTATCTTTTGGTTTTACAAAAATGTTTTCAGCAATATGAAAAATTCTACTTCGCAGTCATTATTTTCAAATCAAATGTGTCCCAAACAAAAATCTTCTTAACATAAATTAATTCTCTATTATAGAAAGCTTTTATATTTTGTAATGTAACCATGCATTATAATATATATATATAATGATATTTTTGTTCGATATCGGTATTTCTTCAAAGTTATATACATAATGTTGTAATTACAAGATTATGAACATATATATATATATATAAATAACTACAACCATTAAATGTCTGTATTTTTAAATTATATAATAATAATTCAAACAAATATATTTAACACAGTATTCAAAATTAAATAATATATTCTTTACCAGAAGTACTTTCAATTGTTTAACTGACAATCTTTATCAACTGTTAATACCAACGTACAAAAAAATAAAAACTTGCATTACCCATCATTCATTCTATTCAAATTTCCCACAATTCTGTTGTCTTTATATTAGCCGATTGTTTATTCATTAAACCACCTCTATTCCTAGATATCATCATTGCCTCTTTAATTTTATGTTTTTCACTACACCTTTCAATTTGAATAATTTTTATATCTCTATTATTAAATTTAAAACCATAATTACATGTTTTATTATGATCAAATATAATTGATGGAGTATTCATATTTACTGAAGATATATTTTCTTTCTGTACACGTTTATATAATGTCTTATGATCATTATATCGTTTTTGTAATGTACATTTGGATTCCCCTATATATTTTATTCCACAACCACATTCCAACATATATATAACAGAACTTAATTCAAACTTAGAAATAATATAAATGATATGATAAATAACTCCAAAGCCAAGATTTCTAAGTTTGAATTAAGTTCTGTTATATATATGTTGGAATGTGGTTGTGGAATAAAATATATAGGGGAATCCAAAGGTACATTACAAAAACGATATAATGATCATAAG
Organism: Epiperipatus broadwayi; assembly: GCA_028023455.1. NCBI lineage: Eukaryota > Metazoa > Onychophora > Udeonychophora > Euonychophora > Peripatidae > Epiperipatus > Epiperipatus broadwayi. Next base: position 3,314,534 of record JAQFVV010012527.1, read on the forward strand.
ACATTATATAAACGTGTACAGAAAGAAAATATATCTTCAGTAAATATGAATACTCCATCAATTATATTTGATCATAATAAAACATGTAATTATGGTTTTAAATTTAATAATAGAGATATAAAAATTATTCAAATTGAAAGGTGTAGTGAAAAACGTAAAATTAAAGAGGCAATGATGATATCTAGGAATAGAGGTGGTTTAATGAATAAACAATCAGCTAATATAAAGACAACAGAATTGTGGGAAATTTGAATAGAATGAATGATGGGTAATGCAAGTTTTTATTTTTTGTACGTTGGTATTAACAGTTGATAAAGATTGTCAGTGAAACAATTGAAAGTACTTCTGGTAAAGAATATATTATTTAATTTTGAATACTGTGTTAAATATATTTATTTGAATTATTATATATATATATATAATATTATATATATATATATATATATATATATATATATATAATATTATAATTCGATATCTGTATTTCTTCAAAGCAATATATGTAATTATATAATTGAATATTTATAAATACAGTAACCAGATATATTTTTAAAATGTTTTTCACTTAGGAGAGCTTTTGACTATCTTCAGAGTCTTTGTCAAATTTTATCCACTTAGGAGAACTATCAAGACAAAGACTATGATAATAATTACACACACACACACATATATATATATATATATATTGAACTGGATTGATATCCGATTCAAGGGTTTTACTGCCAAAATTAAAAACTTAATTTTGTTAAATCTTATCCAATGTTATATTTTTTTTTTATTATTTAAAAAGTGTACATATATTAAAATACTTACTCGTTTATATTTAAAATAGATCATTTTAATGTTTATAAAATTGTTTTAAATAGTTTTCTGATATTGCTTGTTTTTACTTTCTTTTTTTATCAATATGATTAAAAGCAAGCTGGCTAGCTAATTACATTCCTGTCTCTTATTTTTATCCATGGAGATGTAATTTTGTGTTGTTGTTTTCATTTCAATAATCCCTGGTTAGAATTCTTAAATTAGATTGAGTGGGAGATTAAGATTTGCCCTGCCTTTAGGCGTAGAATTGGACAACAGGAAAGGTTTTTGCAGGAAATGTAGCCGGGTATAAATGACCCCGCAAAATTTGGCACAATATTTTTTTTTTTTGCTTTAATCCTTGACCAACAAGCTGTTTCAAAGTGAGAGGTTCAGTATTCTGTGTACACTTGGATTATTGCCTACTGAGAGTTATACCATTTTGGGTAGCAGTTTGGGCATTTAATTCTGGTTAAAAACTTGCAATTATTAACAGACTTCGTTGCTGTACAAGATGTCAAAATCTACCACTCTAAGTTTTGCCATCATCAGGATGTCTTGCTAACTTAACCAAAAGACAGACCCACACCTGCCAACTCTCCTTCAATCCTGCCATGAACACCTAAAATAAACAAGACCCCACTGCCCCTACCTTGCCACTGTCAAAGGACCTGAAAATGGACTAAAATTAACGTGCACATTCTACACGAACTGTGATTTACCATAAGGTAAAATTTTATTTTATTCTTTCCAGGATAAAATTCTTTTAATTAAATCTCTGCTCAATTTAATTATAAATCTGTATTAATAAGCCATATTTAGCCTCATATTTAATATCTGCTGTGTTTTCTTGTATTTTGAAGTGTGTCTTGGAATCTTAGTTTTAAGATTCCAAATTTGCTTTCAATTTTTGTTTATTGGAGTGACAAGTGAGTTTTTATATTTTTATGCCAGACTTTTTATAAATGCTTTAGCAGTTGTGTATATTTTAAATGCTTACGTGTAATTATTTTAGTAGCCAATAATTGATTTTAAATACTGTGTTGCACTTTTGCAAACCACCAAAAATCTTTTGGGTGGCGACTTTAGTGTCCTAGTTTTCTGCAGGTGGGGATTTCATTTCTTATATCTCTGAAAGCAGAAACTGGAATTGTTTTTTTCTTTGTAATTTTATAAGTCACCAGTGGAAGAAAATATTTATCCCTTTGTAAATTACAGATGAGAGAGACTTTCTTTCTGCTAAAGTATTTTAAGCTTTAATATTTTTGTACTCATGTGCACTCTCCGATAGATTTATTTTGTATCTATGTGTGGCTTTAAATTTATCAGAGCGTGTACTCAGAATTTGTTTTGTAAGTTTATTTTCCTTGAAATTCTTGGGCAGATGTAACTGCTTTTCTAATTATTTGCTTGTCTCCTATTGAGGCCTTTAATTATGATACTTAGAATAGTTTTTGCCAATCATTTGGTTGGGGATTCACCAGTTTTAATTGTTTGTTTTTCTTTCATTTTAAATCATATTTTCAGTTGTTCTTGAGGTTAATCAATCATCTTTATTTTAAACATAATAATAGGTGCATCTTCTATCAGCATATGACATTCGTGGTCCTGACACATTTTTTGAGCCTCAAAAAGCTCACCAGTGCTGGTTTCATTGATTTATTTCAAAAACGTATTGTTTAAGTATCTGTGACGGGAAAAACCAATGTTTGGATGAATCCTCTGCTGAATGAAATTTGCTTCCTCCCTTTTATAATTCGTTATTAGAAGATCAGTAGGTCTGCCAGAGCATTGCATTTAGTCTTTCTGGTACATGCCTAAGCTAATCCTGTTTATTAACTTATAAACTTTTCTGATAAGTCTTCTCTTAATAAAATGTTTAAAATTTGTTTAAACTTAATTTGGCTGACATTTGTCTTAGTACTTTGATTTCTCAATTGTCTAAACAATATTTAAGGTATCTTGTTTCTCCCTGAGTCTAGTCAGTGCAAACCATCATCATCATCCATTTTGATCACAGTAAATAAATTTTTCCAGATTCGTAGTGATCTGGTGGCACCCTCTGTGTTCAGAATGGATTGAATGTCTGGTACAATATATATATATATATATATATATATATATATATATATATATATATATATATATATATATATATATATATATATATATATATATATATATAAAATCAAAACTACCCAAAATCTAAAATTAAACCAGACCAGCATAAAAATAATATTAAAACACAACCCAAGGTTTCACTGCTACAAGCAGACTTCTCAAGTGTAAAGAACTACAAAAAAACCACACATTATATATACTATTAAAAACTACCCACAAATCCATTCACTTCCCATCCACCCTTAATATTAAAAGAACTCTTAAATAAGTTAATTGCTTCAGAATAATAAATTTTCAATAATAAAGACTCTTTAATTCTTCTTTTGATTTCATTTCTCTCAAAGAAGACAACCTTAGCTTCATCAAAATCAATAGTGTGGCCTGTATCTTTTTCATGGACATACAAAGCAGAACTAAGATATCTATTTTAACTCTACTTTTATGAACCTTTATTCTTTCATTTAAACTCAAACTACTCTGACCTATGTAAACCTTCTTACAAAATAAACAAGGAATAAAATATACCACACCAGGAATACATAGGTCAGAGTTTACATAGGTCAGAGTAGTTTGAGTTTAAATGAAAGAATAAAGGTTCATAAAAGTAGAGTTAAAAATAGATATCTTAGTTCTGCTTTGTATGTCCATGAAAAAGATACAGGCCACACTATTGATTTTGATGAAGCTAAGGTTGTCTTCTTTGAGAGAAATGAAATCAAAAGAAGAATTAAAGAGTCTTTATTATTGAAAATTTATTATTCTGAAGCAATTAACTTATTTAAGAGTTCTTTTAATATTAAGGGTGGATGGGAAGTGAATGGATTTGTGGATAGTTTTTAATAGTATATATAATATGTGGTTTTTTTGTAGTTCTTTACACTTGAGAAGTCTGCTTGTAGCAGTGAAACCTTGGGTTGTGTTTTAATATTATTTTTATGCTGGTCTGGTTTAATTTTAGATTTGAGGTAGTTTTGATTTTATATTGATTAGTTTAGCTTTATGCTTGTAATGTTTATATATATATATATATATATATATATATATATATATATATATATATATATATATATATATATATATATATATATATATAACAAACCATAAAACAATACATACTAGATTAAATTCAAAATTTTTACTAAAATCCTTACACAACCATGGTTTCATCTACTACAAATAGACTTGAGAAGGTCTATTTGTAGTAGATGAAACCATGGTTGTGTAAGGATTTTGGTAAAAATTTTGAATTTAATCTAGTACTGTATTGTTTTATGGTTTTGCATTTTTATTTTTTGCTAGTATAGTGTTAGACAGTTTTGGTGATATATATATATATATATATATATATATATATATATATATATATATATATATATATATATTGTAACAATACAAACAAATGAATTGAATGTGGCATCAAAGGTTTATTGTAACCTGAAAAATTTGTAAATTAATATTGATGAGCACCAAATCTTTTATTTACAACAATATGGTTACCATTGCTTTGACCAATTACAGGGAACTTACAACCTGTAGAAAATATGCAAATACATGATATGAATACTTAACATTCTACATCAAATCTGAAAATAAAAGTAACATAACAAATAGATGCAACAAACCCAATGCAACAGCCATCACAGATAGATTTTGCATTAACATCAAATTAAAATAGAGGCATAAATAAAAATTTTAAATCAAGGGCAGAATGACAACTGGTAACACTAACTGTATTCTACCTAATGTACAACATGAATATGATAATTAAAATACTAAAGAAATAATAATAAAAATAATAAATTAATATTTAAACACTATTTCTTTATTTTCAGTAATAAATTTTATAACCTCAAAAAGTATTTCACTTATGTTAAAATATATACTTATGTAATACTATGTCAAACCATTTTTATCATAATTTATTTATTATTATACAACAATTACAATAATCCCACAAACTTGTTTACTCTTTTATGATTTAAATTTATTTAATTTAGATATTAGAATCATGAAATAGAGTGTGGTAAATATATATGTTGATACGAAGATTTTCACGGGTTGCACATATAAAAGACATATTTTGCAGGTTCATCCATGTTAAAATATTTTAAATATTGATATTCCGACGTTTTGACTTGGTCACACAAGTCATCCACTGGGTGATAAAACTTAGAAAGACGGTTGTAGAGGCGCTACAATCACTGATTTGAAAAAAACGCTAAAGTTCCACCAACAACAAAAATGTTAAATAGGAGGAAGTTTGCTTGTATCATCTCGCTTATTGATACAATCTGGCCTTTTAAGTATCTCAATGGCTTCTCTAATTTTGCACTGGAAAAGATTATCACATCTGGATATGATCCTGGTACTAGAAAAAGCAATATTTTTTTTAAAAAAAAAAGAAAAAAAAAGAAGTAATGAAATTTGACCGTGATTAAAATAATTTGTTAATTCCTAATAGTTCGGTCAAATTAAAAGTGTTTCAAACTTTTTAAAATGAAAAAGAAAAAGCATATTTACAGCTTCTGAAAAAAAAATACAAAACAAAAAAATTTTTTTTTTATAGTTGAAAGCTTGTATTGGCAATATATGTGATAAATATATTCATTTGTTGATCTTCTAAATAATTTAATTCCCCCTACTTTATAAATGTTTTGTTATGAAAAAAACAAGTAAGATTTACAATCATTACTTTTTTATATTTATGATTTTTTTTTAGCGAATTCTTATGTAAATGGTTTGTTATTATGATAATAAATATTCTTTCAAATATCATTGCTATTATGTGAACATTTATTTTTATCATTATTAAAAATTGGAAACTATAATATAACGATTAAAACAATTATATAAAGAATAGTATTTGAATCACAATTATCAAAAAAAAAACAAAAAAACATGATCTTATTTTGCTATTGTGATAAAAAAAAGGTATAATTTTGTTATTATTTACATTTCTAAGATTAAATGTAAATAGCTAACGTGACAGTTATATTAGTTAATTAATATATTGTACAGGCTTAAACCTGCATTTATATATGTATATATAAATGGATTATTCTCCTGTACATGAGGGATCAGAATGACTAATATGTCAACATGTGTAGGATGACAACCTTGGCACTATAAAGGGCTTTGGAAGTTCCTGAGTACTATAAATTATATATATATGAGGATAGTAATCTAGACCAACTGATGATTGCTGGTTTAGCATGAAATACGTATATTGGTGATTATTTATCTTTTCAACATGTGTGTGATTAGGTGGGTCATCAATATGAGATGGCACTGAGAGTGATGGGTCGTGTTAAAGTCTGAGTTCGAACCCTGCACATATTACATATATAAATGCAGGTTTAAGCCTGTACAATATATTAATTAGTTAATTAATTAAATATTATTTTGGTTAATTCAAAATATTTTGTTTTAGTGTTTGCTTCCAAAAACTTGATTATATCATTGATCATTAAAATTTCACAGTTTTATAATGAGTATAGATTGAATATTGTAACACACACACACATATATATATATATATACACGCGTTGCTCTACTAATTATATTATTTCTATATTATAAAATAAAACAAAGCTGGTAGCTATAATTCCAAATAGTAATTAAATAAACAGTACCACCGCTATATTTGAACTACGAACTAACTAATTAAATAGGATATAATTAACAGTTAGTAATGTAGGCTTCTTTTTTACCTATTTTTGTTATGATATATATATATTGAAATGAATAATGTCTTATTCATTTCAATATCAGAAATGTGATCTTCCACATGACAGTAAGCTCGTTTTCTGTTGTTGTGAGGATAGCTAATAAATATAGTATTCAAAAGTTTTAACTAAAATTATATAAAATAAAATAACTAGCTTAAAGTAAAGTATTAAATGTAATAATAATAGGTAAGGTTCAAATTGTGTAATAAATTATGTCATATTTTGAAACAATCATAATAATGTAATAGGTTTGTTAAAAGTATTTAAATTTAAGAGAAACTAATAAATTATATAAACTTATATTATCTTGTCAAAGATTTAAAAAATGTATGGAATATACTGCAAAACAATTAAATTAAATATATTAGCGTTAAAAAGGAAGATTTAAAAAAATAAAATTTATAAATAAATGAATAAAAGATTAAGTTTTTTTAGTGACATGAGATTCAAAAGCAAAAGGAAAATTCAACCAATTTAATAATTAAGGTGTTTTGAAGATTCTATCAATTAAATAATAATAGTGTTTTGAAAACTCATGTAATTAAAATAAAATAAGGTCATAAAGGTCTTAAAAATAAGAGATTATCAAATGTTTTAAAAACAAGAGGCCAAAAATATATGTAGTCAATGTTTTATGCAATTAGTCAATCTGGATTTTTGCTTTATTCAAGTTTCATAAACTATTAATAAAATAAGAAATAGAGACAAAAATTCTGACTGGTGAAATCTAACTTAGACCTCTTGTAAATCTAATCAAGCGATTTAGAATTTTTTTTTGCTCAAAATGAAGGGGGGGGGGTAATTAAATCCAAATTTTAAAGGTAGAATATTGATAGAGGACATTATTGCAACTTGTAAAGAAAGGACTTGATTATAAATGGAATTAATGCATGCCATCATGGTAAAAATATTAGCCAACAACAAAAAAAAAATTTACAACAGGGTATAGAGAATTCTGGCTACAAAACGTTTGCTGCATAAGTTTAAAAAAACATATTTCTTGATTAGACTGTCATCTTAACATATTAATCATTTTAAATTTTATTTTATGACTTCTTAGAGTATATTCTAACAAGCTATATACTGATATGCAAAATGTGTTTGTATAATACTGTGTTTCCCTAAACTAAGACAATGTTTTATATTAATTTTTCCTCCAAAAGACAATGTAGGGTTTATTTCTAGGGGATGTTTTATTTTTTCATCTACAAAAATGTATATTTATTCAGGTATTTCTTCTTATTACAGAAATCTGTAATATTCTTACTTCAGGAGCCACCACAATTCCTTTCTTGTATTCACCAGAATAGCTCTATCTTTTTGCATTCATTTTATCTGGTGATCAGAATATTATTTGTTCACACCAAAGCATAAAATTTGAGAAAATATTTCTTTATTTTACATGTGTAAATTAAGTTGCTCATTACAATATATGACATATTGAACTAGATGATTTATATATAATACAGCATGCCCATTCATTATCAAGTAGCAAATTGTAAAGACTTTCCAAATTATTTGTAATAATCTTGCTTAGGTATTATTTTAAAAAACTTTTCTTTAAGTAAAAAAGAATCTGGTTTAACTTGAGCTGTATTCAAATCCCTTATATTTACAATTAATCTCAAGGTATATAAAGAATGCCTGTATTTCAACTATTACACATTAAATCTGTATCCTGTCCATCCCTTTTCTATGTATTTAAATGGATATGGTCCTATACATGAGGGTTCAGAGTGACGTAAAGGTGAATATGGGCATAACAATAATATTGGCATCAGCATGGGATTTGGGTTTTCCATCTCCAGATTTAGTTGGAAGTTGGAGTAGATTGAATCCTGTCCATTAAAGTATGAATATTTGCTATCTTAATATAAACTGAGCACTGTTTATATATATGTGTGTGGGAGATAATAATCTGGCCCAACTGATGAGTGCTGGTTCAGCACAGAATACATACATTGGCAATTATTTATCTTTTCTACACGTGTGTGGTCATGTGTATCAGTTGTATGAGATTGTGTGGATAGTTGAAGGATGCTTAAAAATCTGTGTTCAAACCCCTATATTTACAATTAATATATTATTTTTAATGGATATTTTGATAAAAATATTTAATATGTGGAGTTACCCATTTATAATTATTTAATTAGAAAGCACATTACCTAGTACAGTAGCCACTAAAAGCCAATTGCTCCAGATAAAAGGTGAAAGTATAACTGTCAGGCTTATTGCATTCAAAAGGAGAATTCATTTCATTTTATAACAACTATCATAATCTTGCCTATTTCCCATTGTTTTTAAAAATCAGAACAATTAAAGTATCCTTAAAACTAGATAACACAACTTCATGAGACTAAATACTTTTGATAAATTCCAATATTTATGAAGCTAATATACACTATCATATTTTAATTTATCAAGACCCTACGGCTTTGCCATTTTTAAGATTACAAAGAGATGTTTTGATTTAATCAAACCAAATACGTTTGTCCAAATCTAAGTGAGTAGATAAAATAGATATATCATTAAAAGTCATCATATCAGTTCTTATATTATTATTCTAAAGGTGATCAAAATATAATTTCCATATGTTCTAAATATCTTTATCACCATATAAGAGAGGGACAGTGTGGGCTTTAACAGGATTATAAAACCATTTCTGAAATCCATACGTTGCCTTCAATACATTAAAAAAAGATCTAGAATGACCATAATCAACGAATGTCTGTATCTTCTCCAGTTTTAATCCACAAATCATGTTTAACCCATCTTACCAATCATTCAACTTCTGCTTTTAGATCTTTTATATTTATTATGAAGTTCCACATTTAAGCAGAGAGTGCCAACATGTTTCTTTTGAAATAAACTAATAAGATGATCATTGTCAGAAAACCAGACACGGTTCTTCTTTTTAGTGAACTCCAGAATAGATTTACTTGTATCTGTAACACACTCCTTGAGAAAATTCCATGCTTTAGTATGACAGTTCTGAAGATCCAAATTAGAAATTTTAGTATTTAATAGCTGTTGAAATTTAGTAGTATAATAGATTCTTCTAAAAAGCAAACATCATTTTTTTTGAGAATGTAATTGGAGGAATACCTATTTTTTAATGCAACTATCATTTTAATCTGGGAGCATACTAATCTATGATCTCTCCAACAATCTGAGCTTATGAATACTCATGTAATGTAAAATTCTCTTGTATTCTGACTAATAACAACATATAATCTATTGAATGTCATTGTTTTGAGTGTGAATGCATCTACATTCCTTTTGAGTAATTTTTTTGTCTAAACAACATGTTTGTGGTAGTCAATTCATGTGTTGTGCATAAATTTAATAATAATATACCATTTGAATTTATAACCCCAATATCATTATTTTTGTAACATTTGGTCAAAGTCTACTATTTGTAGCAACATGTGCATTAAAATCCACACTATGCAAAAATCTATTTTTTAAAGGTATTGCTATAATATGCTATCCAACATGGAATAAACACTTTGCTTTTTTGAATTCTCTGAAACTAAAGTTCAAGCATAGGAACTAATAAAATGAGCTCTAGTACAATTATGCAAGTTTTAAGATCATTAATATTTTATTGACAAAATGAAGAATTTCAATTAGATTTTACAACAAATCCAACTCCATGCTTTCTTCTTTCACTAACTGACCTGCCTTTTCAAAAAAAACATATCCATTCATGTATTCCAATAAATTTCCTTCCTTTGATATTAGAAGCAGTTATATCGATCTTAAATCTTGACATTTCTATAGCTATAAGTGCAATCCTTGTTCTGGTCTTAAAGCATTATTACCAAGTATTCCATTTAACTATGTTCAGAGATGTGATACTTATCTTTAGTAGTATCATTGTTACTTATTACATCATTACTACTGATACTATAATGAACCAGATAAATCCTTAACTTCATTGTGCTTAGATATTTAAACCAATGGCTTCCAATATCAATGCTTTCAAACTGAACTAATAAAAATGAAATCACTTCTATTCATTTTATATAGATACTTAAATAAAAGTATAGCACAAGCAAGCTTAAAATTTCAATCAGTAAAAATATTCATAAGACCATGAAAGAACTTGGAAATTGAATAATAACTTTGATAGTGAAAGGCATTGCATATATGAAATTAAGAGCGTACTTCTCTATCTCTCTCTCTCATATATATATATGTATATATATATATATATATTTATGATCACTAGATAGAACTCACCAACTGTAGTTTCGAGCTTATGGCTACCACAGTGGAGTGCTGGAACTCTAGAAACTAGATCTAAAATATTAACTCAAAAGTCAGCACTTATAAAACACGTTACTATCAATTTGAAAGCCTGAAATTTTCAACCCTGTGAATGTCTTCAAATCCAGCCTTACAAACCAGATAGCTATATGAGTCTAAATTCAGCTCAGTTTTACCATATAGTGGTAGCCTCTGTAATATAGCATCGCAAAAGTCTTCAAAGGTACATTTATAATAATTAATAAAGCAAGTCATAAATTTCATATCTTGCTTTTAAGCTTGCATTTAAATGATCACTAGAATGGAGCTTACCAGTAGCTCTAATTACACTTTATTTTATAAGTGGTGAAAGAGAAAGAATTCAAAATCTCTATCGGAAAGTCCCTATCTCCAGACCAATTGGTTTAAAGCTTATTATTATTATTATTATTGTTTTATTAATTATTATAAATGTACCTTTGAAGGCTTTTGCGATGCTATATTGCAGAGGCTATTAATATATGGTGAAACTGAGCTGAATTCAGACCCATATAGCTATCTGGTTTGTAAAGCTGGATTTGAAGACATTTACGTGTCTGAAAAGTTCAGGCTTTCAAATTGATAGTAATGTCTTTTATAAGTGCCGACTTTTGAGTTAATATTTTAGATCTAGTTTTTAGAAACCCAGTGATACACTGGGGTGAGCCAGAAGCTCAAAATCAATTGGTCTGGAGATAAGGACATTCTGATAGAGATTTTGGATTCTTTCCCTTTTGGCACTTATAAAATAAAGCTTGATTAGAGCTATTGGTAAGCTCCGTCTAGTGGTCATTTAAATGCAAGCTTAAAAGCAAGTTACGAAATTTATGAATTGATTTATTAATTAATATATATATATTTAATACTTTTAATTTAATTTCATGTATTTATATATATGGGTGTGTGTTTGGAGTGCGAAGTTTTTTTTTTTTTTTAAACAGATTGAATAATTAGGCAATAATATGTTTATACACACATGGAAACAGAAATGAATTAATAAAATGATCCATAATGTTTTGGTGAATTCAATATTTTTTTTATTCCCAGTACATATTTTTTAGGCATATCAACTATATTCATGGATATCTCCAGATGGACCTCATAAGAATCAAATTGATCTTATTATTAGTACCTGAGATGAAAGGTTTCATTTTGTATATATTAAAGATGTGAATAGCACAATATTCTAAGAACTATTGGTATAAACTTGACCAACATCTAAGATAAAATCAAATACACTACCAATTGTTTTAAAAAATAATAGAATTGGCCACAAATTATATGAATTGTAAATAAAGGCAAAAAAAACAACAAAATATAACAAAAATAAATAAATAATCAACTACAGCTAACTATGAGAAAAGTTTGAGAGAAAAAGAATCGCACAAAAATAAAAATTAATATCAGAAGACAAAGAATTGCCAAAAAAAAAAATCAAATTAAAAAATATAAACATTTTTAAAAAATAAGTAAATAGAAAATTCCAAATATCAGACAAAGATAATAAATAATTTTCTGATATTTCTAAAGATTTTAAAAATGAAAACAATTTGATAAAACAATAGCTGATTTTCATGAATTTCAAAAAAATTCAAATTAAATGAAAGGAGTTTGCTATTAACTGAAAGGAGACCCTTTGATTCCTCTTGGAGGCCTTAAAGGAACCGAGCAGGGCAAATTCCTAATGTCCACTCCATACGTTCTTGTCATTGCAGCTGTTATTACTATGTGATTATTCATATAGTATACGAACATGGATGGGCTGCTCACCAACACGCATTAGCCAGCGTGGTGAATTTATTGGCTTTTTACCTCTGAGTTTAGGATCAAGAAACACCATGGTCTTTCTTCTCAGTGCCTGATAAGGCAGAATGAATGTTTGTGTAAATGATACATATTTTTCCAATACATATATACAATTATGACAGACAAAAATAAAGCATGGCCCTTATTCCCAGGAGGCTGTAAAGTCACCAACCAAGGCAGTGGTTGGTGGCTGAAGGCAGAGAGTGCTAAGCCCCCCAATTTTTTTAACCTTAGAAATCAAATAAAAAACTTTTTATAATAAGGGATTTGGTTTTTTGAGAAGAAACAATTGATTTAAAAAGTGGACATATACTCTATTATAAAGGCACACATATAGGAAATACAAGTGAAGTAGGATTCATTATAAATAAAAAGTGGAAGAACAATATTGTGGAGATTGATGGTGTATCGGACAGAGTGTCAAGATTAGTTATACAACATAATAGCAGATACCAAATGCAGATAATTCAGGTTTATGCCCCAACAAGTTCTCATAGTGATGAAGTAGTAGAAGATTTTTTGTATGAATGTACAAAAGGCTTTTGATCAGAGTAAACAACATTTTAATATTGTTATGGGAGACTTTAATGCTAGAATTGGTAGACAAATGAAAGATGAAATTGCTGTAGGTAATTTTGGTTATGGCAATAGAAATGAGAGAGGACATAGACTTGTGGAGTTTGCTGAAAAAGAAAAACTTTATATTATGAATTCATTTTTTGAGAAAAATGTTAAAAGGAAATGGACATGGAAGCATCCAAATGAAGGTACAGCAGAATTGGATTATATTTTGACTAACAGAAAATACATATTTCAAGATTGTAATGTGCTTAATAAATTTAACACAGGAAGTGATCATCGATTAGTAAGGTGTAAGTTACGTGTTAATGTAAAACTAGAAAGACAAAAATTATTAAGAAAAACAATATTTACAGTTAATATTCCTAATCTTCAGAAACATTCTAATGAATTTAAATTAGAACTTAACAAATAGGTTTCAAGTGTTAGGAGATTTTGAACATGATACAGATTTGAATGAAATTAATATGAAAATAACTGATACACTTTTAAAAACTGCAACAAACATAGCTGGTAGAAAAAAGCAGCAATTGACTAATAAAATTTCTACTGAGACTAAAGAATTTATGAAGAAAAGAAGGAATATGAAGATATACAAAAATGATGTATTTAAAAGAATTGAATATCTCGAATTTTGTAAAATGGTACGGAAAAGAGTTGAAAATGATATAAGAAAGTATAACTGTGAAATAGCAAGGAAAGCTGTAGAAGAAAATAAAAGTTTCAAAAATGTTAAACAACATTTTGGTATTGGTAGGAAATTTATATTTGCAATAAGAAAAAAAGATGGAATTATTACTAAAAAGAGAGATGACATCATGAAATTGGTAGAAGATTTTTATCAAGAATTATATAGTAATAAAGAACAAGTATCTCCTATATCTATTACATCTTCCGAATTGCCCAGAAATTTTAAATGAAGAAGTGAGACATGCAATTAAGTGTATGAAGAAAGGAAAGGCTCCAGGAAATGATGGAATTATAATTGATATATTAAAAGAAGCAGGTGAAGAAATATAAACAATTTTAGCAAAGTTATATACCAAATGTCTAAATGATAAAGATGTACCAGAAGATTGGAAGAATGCAGTAATAATATTAATATTTAAAAAAGGTGATAAAGAAGATATTAGAAATTACAGACCTATCAGCCTTTTATCAGTTTTATATAAAATTTTTACCAAGATAATTACAACTCGTCTACAGAGAACTTTGGATTTCCACCAACCAAGAGACAAGCTGGATTTAAAAGTGGTTTTAGTACAATAGATCATATCCAGGTATTGAGAGAAGCCATAGAAAGGACAAACGAATATGAGTTGTCATTATGTTTTGGATTTGTAGATTATGAAAAGGCATTCGATTCTATACACATTTCTTCAGTGATTAAAGCATTGGATCATCAAGGTATAAATCCAGGATATTGTCATATTTTAAAGAATATTTATAAAAATACAACAGCAACAATTAGATTACATAACGATACTGGAAAAATCAACATTGAGAAAGGTGTAAGACAAGGTGACTCCATATCTCCAAAACTCTTTACAGCAGTGCTGCAAGAAGTATTTTGTGGATTAAAATGGGAAACTAAAGGAGTGAAAGTAAATGGAGAGTATTTAAGTCATTTAGATTTCGCAGATGATGTAGTTGTTTTTGTAAATAATGCTTCAGAGCTTCAGGAAATGTTGCAGGAGTTAGCAGATGAAAGTAGAAAAGTAGAACTAAAGATAAATGTTAAAAAGACTAAAGTAATGTTTAATCGATTTGCTCAAAATATGAAAATAAAGATTGATTATGAAGAATTAGAAGAAGTTAACAGTTACAAACATCTTGGTCAGATTATTAATACAGATGGAAACATAATGGAGGAAATTAATCATAGAATTAAACTTGGTTGGAGTGCTTTTGGTAGAAATAACATGATACTAAAAGGAAATATGCCTATGTGTTTGAAAAGGATGGTTTTTAACAAATGTGTTTTACCAGTTCTTACTTATGGATCTGAGATTTGGACACTTAATAGAAGAGCAATACAGAGACTTCAGACCACTCAAAGGAGTATGGAGAGATGTATGTTGAGAATAACAAGAAGAGATCGAAAACGCAATGTATGGGTAAGACAACAAACAGGTGTTACTGACCTTATTGAAAAAATTAAAAGATTGAAATGGAGTTGGGCTGGGCATATTGCTAGAAGAAATGATAATAGATGGACAATTGAAATTTTAAACTGGATTCCAAGAGATTGTAAAAGACCCAGAAAGAGACCACATGTGAGATGGATGGATGAAATAAGAAAATGTGCAGGGGTGTTGTGGAGAAGAGAAGCTAAAGATCAGAGAAGATGGATTAAACTTGGAGAGACCTTCATCCTGCAGTGGATTGATAATGGTTGATGATGATGATGACCACAAATTAGTAGATTATAGATTATAATCAAATTAATAAAAATCAATAGTAGGAAAATTTTACAGAGAATTACAAAACAAAAATAGAAACTTGAAGACTGTTGACGAGTTACCTAAATAGATCTCTCATTACTGAAAGATGGTATTACATTAGTCTTTGAATCATTATCAAAAATTACATGAACTAGAATTGAAGGTATTATATCAAATAATTTACAATAAATTACTAAAAAAATTTATGAAATTATTGACAAAATAATGCCAATGCATCTTAAAAGCTACCAAAAAGGTTGTACATTAAAAAAAAAATTCAATTTGTGTTTTTTTTTCCTCAGTGATGAGAGTTTATTTATAAAAAAAAAACAGATACAAATACAATTAGAAAAAGGTTTACAAGGGAGTGATTATATAATAAATTGAAATTTCAGAAGCAACATGGTAAGAGGGGAAGAATACATGTGAGAAGGGAATGGGAAGTGGAAAGGGGAAACGGTGTGTAGTCCAGGCCAGTCTGAGATGCATGTCTTCATTGAGCAAGCACCGCATGGGTCACAAACATTTAAATGATTGAGTCCTATGACAGAGGCTGAGAGGATGGGAGTTGAAGGATTGCCCAAGGGTCTGTGAGGAGTGGAGGTGGGGCTAGTTTGGTATCTCTGGTTTTGAGAGAGCAAATTAGATCCAATAGCTTTTGATTCACTGAGTGTACTCTCTGGTCAAAAATAATGGCACATTGGAGCAACCAGAGTGCATAGATGAGGAAAACTGATAATCTAATAGTTGCAAAGACCCCTGTTTCTATGGATTTTTGGAGGTTGAAGACGGTATTCCTGTGCAAGGAAAGGCAGGAGTTGTTGACATGTTTCACTCCAAGCAGAAATGGACATTTAATTTGGAAGTATTGGAGGGTTTCATTGTCAGTTTTACAGTGCTGTCAATTTGTGTTGTTATTTCATGAAAACATTATTGATGTGATGTTAAAGTTTATATTGAAAACAAAATATTGTTGTATGAAATATTTCACATACATCATTGGTGATATCTGTAAATAGTTTTAAAATGTAGAAAATACCATTGTAAATTTTCCATAATTCCATAATCTTAATTGATCACAAAGCATTTGATGGAGTTGATCATATTAATTCAATCTTTACTTAAGACTGGAAAAATTCAAACTTTTATATCAAATGGATCGTTATTATTGGTATTTAAGTAGAAATAAAATTACTATGTTTGAGGTCAGGATTATTTTTTATCAGATGATTAAGTAGGGATGTTTGGGTCCAAAACATGGGTCTTGTGAAGATTGTTAAATTTCTGTATTGATGTGACAATGGATGTTTTATGTAATTTATGTATACATTGTGAGGATTTGAATTATTTCATATATTGACTTGATCATTCAAAATTATTTGAAAAAAAAAAAAGAATTAATATCACACTAAAAATAATGAAATGAATTTTATTAAAATACATCACTATTTTAGAAATTCAAACTTTAATTAATGTCAATTAGATTATACTAGTAATATTTGAGTAAAAATGAGGTTGTTATTTTTGATGTGAGAGTTGATCTTCTATACGAGAGTCCTGTTGTTATTGATAGATTTTCAAATTAATGTGGTAATTGGTAATTGCTGTAATGTTTGTGAATGACATTTTGAAGTTTGATATGGATTTAATTTATTATATTTTTTGCAATATATATATTAAAATAAAGATCAATCTTAAATAAAATTGAAATAAATAACCAGAAAAAAAAATTAACATATCAAAACAGGCCTTTGTTTTTTATTTGAACCTTATAAAGATGTTTCCTCTTTTACAATCACATGACCAATTACGCTATAGCGACTTCACCCAGTGGACATTATTTAAATTTTATATAACAAAGAAATAAATAGAAAAATAAATATGCATATATATTTATTCTATTTCAATTTTTTTTACAATTGATTATTATTTTAAATTTAATAAGAAGGTAACATTAAGGGCAATCTTTAATATTGGAATTTGATCATTTGAACTACACACACATATATGTGCGTGTATGTTTATGGTTAGAAAATTTCAGTTTGATATTAACTAAAGAAAAAAAACCCATTTGATTTCTTTTATGAGGCTGTAAATGAGGTGACCATAAAAAATTCCTAAGGTCAGTTGCTGTCTTTGCAGTTGTTATTACTATGTAATCATTTACATAGCAAACAAATATATTTTAATCAGCATAATACATTCATGGTTATAATTTTAAAATGTCTGATAGGTTTTAACTTGTTAATCAAGTGCAATTTTTTGTTAGCAATATGAATATATAATATACATGTAATAACTCATTTCCTTTATAATTAAAATCATAACAGTGTAAATTAAATTATAGCCTCATAATTTAGAGACTCTAAATTCATCTTCCAAGAGAATATTCTATGATTAAAGTTATGAGATGTTAAAAAACATAGGGATACAGATTTAGGCTACAATTTGATGATGTCTTTTTAACTTTCAGGTAAAGGCAGATTTAAAAATGTGTATAATATTAAAGGAGAATTTTTTTTATTTTGTGAAATTAAAAGAAAAGAATGGAGACAAATGATTTGATAAATGGACATGCACTTTACTAAAAAGGCACACATATTTGGAAGCCAAATAGAATGGGATTCATTATCCAATAAAAAATGAAAAAAACCCCACAATATTGTACACCCCCTACCTCCATTTAAAGCATTTCAGATAGATTAATTATTTAATATAATGAAAGGTATTAAATACAGATGCCCAAAGAATTCTCATGGTAATGAAAAAATTGAGGATTTTTATATATTTGTACAGAATGTTTTTTTTTTTTTAAAAATAAATTTATTAATCCAAAAGATTACAAATAGGATAAATCATATATACTATAAGTAAATAACTGAAAAAAGTCTTTGATAATATTTATGAAAAAATTCAAAAGTGTTAAACATTAAATTTTGAAACAGAAAAATTGTTAAGATGGGAAAGCAACCTTAACCCATGTGTCCATATGAATAGAAGGTGGAGAAAGCTTTGAATCTCTAATCTTAGCTTGATGAAAAAAATCAATGAAAACTGATAAAGCCAAATTATGTGGATGTTCAAAAATTAATTTAGATCTTGTTAGCCAAGTGGAGAATGAAAGAAAAATAGACAATCTAATCGCAGCAAAGGAACCAAGTTTTAGTGCATTCAAGATTGATAAAGCATCCCTGAAGTCTAAAGAGACATTAGATACAATAAAATCTCTAATGGAGTATATGTGAAATTGTCTCATCATATAACCCACACAGTTGACAACATGATGAAATATTGAAAAAGCCTTTTGATGTAACAAGGAAATAAGATGTAGGAAGAGAAGATAAGTTAAGCTTGATAATAAAGTCAATATGTTTTTGATAAGACCATTTAACATTTTTAAATTGTCATGGAAAATTTTAATACTACAATTTGAAAACAATTGAAAGACAAACTGCTATTGTTGAATTTGAATATGAAATCGAAAATAAAAAACAAACAACAATAGACTTGTGTAATATTCAGAAAAATAAAAACCCACCTAATGTTAATCCTTTTTTTTTTTAAAATCCAAAATGGAACTGTACATAAAAACATCAAATAAAGGTAGAGAGACTTGTATTATATTTTGATTAATAGAAAATATATCACACAAAGGAATAAATACTTCATAGATTTAACATGTGAAAGTTATAATTGATTACTGATTTATGTTAGTGCCTAGTGCGAGATACAAAAGTTATTAAGTAATACAATAAATACAACCATTGATAATTCTGATCTTTCGATATGAATTTATTCCAGAATTTGCGAATAAGTTTAAAATATCAGACATCCATGAAAGCTCAGACTTTATGAATTCAATAAAACGATAATTTATACTTTTTAAAAACTGCTAAATAAAACTATATATGTAAATAATACTAAACTTAGCAGTAAATTTTATAATGGGAGAGAAGTGTATAAAAAAAATAATATGAAAATATTTTACAACGAATCCACATTTAAAAAAAACTCAACACATTACTGGAAATCTGTGATATGTTAATAATGGCATAAGAAAATATAATTGCTAATTAACAAAGAATGTTATAGATGAAAATAGAAATATACTACATCTTAAATTTGGAAGAAATTTGTTTTTTAGAAATAATAAAATAAATGACAGACAATATTATTTTAAAAAAAAAGATATAATGAAGTGTAAGAAAGAGTTATTCTACATAAAATTATGTAATAATAATAATAATAATAATAATAATAATAATAATAATAATAATAATAATAATAATAATAATGATAATGATGATGATGATGATGATGATGATGATGATAACAACAATAACAACAACAGCAATAATAATAAAGATTTTACAATTAGAACGTCATTTCAAATGACAAAAATTTTAAATGAAAAGATGAACAAGCAATTAATCTTAGAAGAATGAAAAGCTTTATGAAGTGTAAGAAAGAGTTATTCTACATAAAATTATGTAATAATAATAATAATAATAATAATAATAATAATAATAATAATGATGATAATGATGATGATGATGATGATGATGATGATAACAACAATAACAACAACAGCAATAATAATAAAGATTTTACAATTAGAACGTCATTTCAAATGACAAAAATTTTAAATGAAAAGATGAACAAGCAATTAATCTTAGAAGAATGAAAAGCTTTAGAAACTGATGGAATTATTATCGACATATTAAAAGATAGACTATGAAGTACAAAAACAATTGATAAACTATGCGTTAAATGTTTCCAACTGATGATGCACCCATATTCCTTGGGGGTAGAGTACATGCTGAGATGTTTAGGGGTATGCAGAAAATAATTAGTAGTGGCAAAAAAGACAAGGTTTACAATTTAAATCAATGAGAATTAGAGGGACCGCAGAACAAAGTAAGTAAAGAGTTATCTAATATTTAATATAAAGAAATACTTATTTCTTTGTTACTGAATATTGTAAAATTAAATTTGTGGTTTATACTTTTAGTGTTGTAATTTCCCTTTCCCAACTCATTACTTCATTTTTATTAATTTATATTAAGATAGGCACTGAACAAAAGTATCAATAATTTAAAAAACCAGCTGCTATTTTAAAAACAAAAGGCATGATATATAGAAATTTCTTTATAAAGAATATACAAGTGTAAAGAGATTAGGGGAAACACTGATCTAAATTATAATTTTGTATCAAATGATAGAAAGCATGCAGTAGTATTGATACGTAAGAAAGATAAAAATAGGGTATTATAAATCATCTTCTTACAGGTAACTTTGAATTTAAATCAAGAAAAATAACATGCTGGATTTAGAAGTAGTTTTAGCATTGTAGAGCTATTGTGAGAAGTTATTGATAGAACCAGTGATTATAAATGATATTTTGCATGAATTTATAGTTGATGAAAAAACATTTGTCTTTATAAATATGTTTACAATTATTAAATCTTTGCAACATCAAGAAATATGCTCAAGATATCATATTCACAGTATTTATGAGTTTGAGCAGCAGCAAAATATGATAATGGTTTTATTGCTTGGAAGTTCATAAGAAGTTATCGAGCAACACTGATTCTGAAACCTTGCAATCCCATGTCTGGACTCTGACTCAACTGTGCTAACCAATGCAGGTTAGATAACAATAAAAAATAATAATAATGATATAAATGTTCACAGGATAATTTTATATCTCCAAAAATTTTGCAGTGGTATTCTCACAAATTATTTTGTGGATTAAAAACAGAAGCTAAAGAAGAAAATAATAAATAAATATTTCTTATGTCATCTCAAAGATGGCGTTTTTGTGAATAATAGCTCAGAGTTTTAATTAATATTATAAGACCTATCAAATAAAATCAAGAAATTGGGACTATTGATAAATGCTAAACTGAATAAAGTTTGATCCCTATACTGGCATTGCCATTGGTCCAGCAACACCTGAAGAAGAGTAGAGAATAATACCACTAGAAATGTTGTACACATTAATTCTTATTAGGTGCAGAGTCAGCACATAAATACATATAAGGCTTTAATCTTACTATTATGTGTCATGAGTGTTCAATTTTACCATGAAAGGGACCTCTATAAATCTTAACATAAAATTATGACTTTATAAAGATAAGAGCAGCCTCTTATCTTCAACCTACTTTCTAATTATATAGGAAAATCTAAAGCATTTTGATTTGAGAGCGTGAAGCTAGTAAGTTCTTCACCAATTAAGTCCACTACCTCATCTTGAAATCAACATTTTCAAAATCTTTAGATTCACAGTGAGTTAATATTTAGATCTTATAATTAGAAATATTTTGAATCAATTTAAAGTTGTAAACATTAATTCTTATTAAGTGCATGGTCAGTACATAAATACATATAAGACTTTAATCTTACTACTATGCACCTTGAGTGCTCAATTTTACCATGAGAGAAACCTCTACAAATCTTAACACAAGATTACAACTTTATAAAGATAGGAGTGTCCATCTTAATCTACTAACTTGTGTTGTCTTAGAATAAAGTAATGTTTAACTTTTTTTAAAAAGGAAAAAAAAATAAAATTGATAGTAATGAATTAGAAAATATTAATAGTTACATATATCTTAGTCATAATATTAATACAGATGAAAACCTAATGGAAGAATTTAATCCTACAATTAAGCTCAGAACACTTTGATGCAAATATGATTTGTAATAATGTGTTAATGAAAAGTAATGTAGAGAATTCAGACCACATAGTAAAATTGAAGAAGAATATATTGAATGAAGATGTGGAATACATCAGTGAGAGAACATTAAGATATCAATGATATTACATTTTAACTATTTTTTTTTTTACCCAATGTAACAAGATGAATAAAATATCTAAAGATATATTAAATGAAACAGTCAATTCTGTTCTTCATCATTCAAAAGTAAAAAAAACCCAAAGTTTTTGGAAACTGTAGAATTACAGATTGCCTTACAAAATTGTGATCCACAAAAAAAAAAAAAAAGTTTTTCTGGCACTGTCAAATTGAATTATATTCCCAGGCCAAAATTTATAATATGTGTTCTGGAAGATCAGCAACATTGTGATGAACAAAGGCAAATGATGTTGCTTTTATGGATGTCAATGCTTTAAAAAAGTTGAATACGCAGAAAAAAAAATGTAAAAAAACTTGTAAAAATATATGATGACTTTTTAGCATCAAAATCCCTTATTAATTAAACAGATTCCTAGACCTGTCGGGCCTGGATTAAATAAAGTTGGCAAATTTCCAACTTTGTTGACTTGCAATGAATCTATGATGGCTAAAATTGATGAAGTTAAGACTACAATAAAATTTTCCAAATGAAAAAGGTTTTACGCTTAGCTGTAAACAGTTGGGCATGTTGGAATGACTCCTGATGAATTGGATATGAACTTGATTATGGCTATTAACTTTATGGTAACTCTCTTACAAAAGAATTGGCAAAATGTACATCCTCTTATTGTGAAGAACACCATGAGGCCATCACAAAGGCTGTACTAAATATAAATGATAATAAACATCTTTAGAACCATTTGGAAAAAAAATGGAATTGCTAATAGATATGTTTTTAAAAAAGATGAAAATAAACGCACATATAAAGGCTTAATCTGGATATTAAAAGATTATAAAAAACATAGAAAGAAGCCAGGTACAAAATGGATGGGTAATAACGTTTGATGAAACGAGGTGGAGAAGATATCGATCACAAAAAATGGATTATCTTTGGGATAAAAATTCGTCCTGCATTGAATCGATAATGGTAGAAAAGCATTGACATATTAAATTCTTTAATTAAGTTAGTTAACTGTTTTTCTTTTTAAAGTAATACTCATAATTTCTATTAATTATAGTAGTTGTATATATAAATAATTTATGAAATGTTAAAGGTTAGTTTTCAAAAATGTCAAACTTCTTTTTGGTATGGACAGTACAAACATACTTGATTTTATCTTTCGATTAAGTTTACGATCTGAATTGTGAATTCATTCGAAGATTTTAAAAGGGTTAATCAGATATATTTTCTAGATGGCGTATTCACCTAAACAGTCGGTAAGTTTTTCCCCTGCCCCCCTCGCCCTCATACGAAGGAACTCCTTAACAAGAAATAATGGATCTTATATTAGCAAAAAAAAAAAAATAATAAAGTGATGTTTTATATTATTTTAAAATTATAATTCAATTAATTATTATTTTTTAAATAAAGAATTTTACATTTGGAAAAAAAAAGTGCGTCAATATAAATTTTAGAACAAAAAATCAATCGTATTGTACAGGAAAGTAAATTATTTAGAACCGGCTTTAGGTGTTATAACTCATTTAAAACACAAATATATTTATTTTTCCTACAATAAAAATTAGCACAAATATATTTATAACTCAAAATAAAAAAACAAAATTTAAACCACGTGATACTGAAAATAATTCTCCCTAAATGATAAAAATCTGGTCTTACTATTAAAAATGTGAAGGGAAAAAAAGAAAAGAAATATATGTTTTTTAAATGATTTTTTATCAATTAACGTATTTTACTTTTAGGTACTATTTGAATTATTTTTATTACTGCTTATGTAAATAATATATAGAGGTATTTATAAAATATATTATCATCGTTATAATTTTTTTTTTTTTTTAGCAATATTTATTTCATAACGAACATTTTATTTTATTTATATATAGAATTATAAATAAACCACTCTCTTACATTTTCAATGTATTGCAGATATTAGAAAAAAAAAATTACAATGAATTTATATATTTTCTCTGCATATTGTTTTCACGTGCTGCATACTGTTGTTCTTTGGAGAGATTTTGTAATTTCATATCTGTGATTTAGTCTGATTAAAGGGACTTGGTTAGATTAAATTGTCTTAGGAGACATTAGTATATTTTTTCCAACATTTAAATTGAATGTTTGAGGTCATGGCGCATGATTAGAAAGAGAGAAATAATTAAAAGATGATGCATAATCCACTGATATGAAAATGAACTTTATTAGATTTTAAGATTCATTCTTACCGAAATATATAACAATTTTCAACCAAATAATGAATGACTATATTAATAAAAATAAACTAATAGTTTTATTATTGAAAATTCCTACTAAGTGCCCGAAAGAGCCGAGGACTGCAAAAGACCCTACTACTTATAGAGTGCAAAGCATTACTACTGCGCTAAACCATGAAGGTCATTGTAATAATTAATATATTTATTTAAAGATGACGGTTAGGAAGCAAATTGATATTATATATACAATATACATAGATTAAATATAAGACAATTTTTAAATATCTCTTTGCGAAGCAAAGGCTGCTATAATATCTCTTACAACGAAATAGTACATAAAACAGATCACATATGTAATAAGGATTAGTAGTTTTCTACATTTTATCTTTAACCAAGAATATATAATTTCAGAGAAATAGTAAATAAAACAGATCACATATGTAATAAGGATTAATAGTTTTCTACATTTTACCTTTAACCAAGAATATATCATTTCTATTTGCTAAGAAGTTGATTCATTAATTAGATATAGAGTGGTTATTTGATAGAAAAATTTCAAGGGTGATTAAAAGCTTAAAATATTTCCAAGCATTATCTAGCATCCGATGGCTATAGAGCTACACCACGCGGCCTTCACAATATACACCCCCCCCACATATATATATATATATATATATTGTAATAGAATAAAAAGTTTCCTTACATGTTTAGGCACTGTTTTATGAAATAATGATTATCACCATTAAATTTAAAACACCATTTGTAACAGATTAAAACTTCTTTCAATGTTTCACAGATTTGTGGATATGACAAAACCATGATAGAGTGATCCTGTTTAAATATGCCCTGTAAACTATGGTATTATTTATAACAGAATAAATATGTGTATATGCTAACATTTATTATAGCTTCAATGATTTGGATGACCTTTGAAACAGATCGAAAATGTGCAATGGGAAATAACAATTTTAATAAATACTTTTGGATTCGTGGATTTTGCAAAAGCATTTGATTCTATAAGCCTTTCTATAGTGATTAACCTTCAAGTCATCAAAAGATAGACCGAGGATATTGCTGTATTCTGATGAATATTTATCAAAATGTAACAACAATAGTTAGATACCAAGAATATGAACATTGAATAGGGTGTATACAGGGGGATTGTATATCTTCAAAACTTTTTACAGAATTTTTATATGAATTATTTTGTAAATTAAAATGGAAAGCTAAAGGGGGAAAAATAAATAGAAATTACTTACTTCAGCTAGATTTTGCAGTTGGTGTGGTTATTTTTGCAAATAATGTTTAAGCATTTAGGTAATAAACCACTAAACATCACATGATCACTATCTCATGCTAGCACATAACTGTTAGTAAACAGGCAAAAACTTTCCATATAGTAGTGCCACCTTGTGCTAACCAGAGAATTCTATGGATGCCAGAAGGCTTGTGCATAAAATTCCTATCTAGTGCCTACTCATCCAATATCCCCAGACTAGTTTCTGGCTTGTGGCCTTCATCAGTGAGGAGCCTTGGATCTGAGATTGAAAATATTATTGTTTCATTCTCATAGTTTTATAGTGAAGTAGAGATAAAAGGTGGATGCTGGAGGGTTGCATTAGATCCTAAGATCTAGGTGCAGTGCTCTCAAATCCAAGACTCTTCACTGATGAAGGCCACAAGCCAGAAACTAGTCTGAGGATATTGGATGAGTAAGCACTAGATAGGGATTTTATGCACAAGTCTTCTGGCATCCATTGATTACTCTGATTAGCACAAGGTGGCACTACTACATGGAGAGTTTTGGCCAGTTTACTAGCATTTAGGTAATGGTGCAAGAATTATTGAATGAAAATAAAAGAAATGGTACTAAAGATAATTCCTAAAAAGACTAAATAGAATGCAAAAAAGACAATAAGAATGATCAATGGATTTTTTTAGGAGAAGAAAATAAAGCTTGATAATCATAAATCAGGAAAAGTTAACAATTAAAAATACTTTGGTCAGCTTATTAGTACAGATACAAATATAATGGACAAATTTAATCATAGAATCTGGCCACTCTTCAGTTGAGGCCTGCAACAACAGCCAGCCTGATGCTTCAAAAATATTGCAGTTAGCCCCCTCCCATTACACAACAGATGTACAATTTATGTAAATGGATTCCACCCT
This sequence comes from Epiperipatus broadwayi, assembly GCA_028023455.1. Classification (NCBI taxonomy): domain Eukaryota; kingdom Metazoa; phylum Onychophora; class Udeonychophora; order Euonychophora; family Peripatidae; genus Epiperipatus; species Epiperipatus broadwayi. The sequence continues at coordinate 3,341,504 of JAQFVV010012527.1, forward strand.
CACATCATAACAAATGTCACAGCCTATCCCCATTGTACATGCACAATCAACTTCATATCCAGAATCTAGCCAACTTGTTATTTCTTCTGATGCAATAAAAAAGCTATAGCATAACTGCCCAGCCTCCTTATAAGATGAGCCCACATCAAAACACCACACAGAATCAATACACCATAAGAAATAAATCTTCAACAAGCATTATGGAAACAATTAAACCATTCCTTCCAAATCCTACTGAAAGAAAGAGAAAACCTAAATGGCCTAAGAAAAATCACCACCAAAAAACCAAAAACAAATGATACAGATCACATATCACTCATTATTGACATTTCTTACAACCTCTACAAGACCATGAAAACCACCACCTCACTGTACCACCTGGATCAATCACCTTGCTCATTCTCAGAACCAAAACCAACATGATACCAACATCACACCCTCTCCAACCAAACTCATCAATTACTCTCAGTTGTAATTGATCAACAAACAATTGCACCCATTGATACTCCACATTAGCAGAATCTTACTTTCAAAAACTCCCTTCTGGCATCATTAACCCTCTTTATGCTCCATGAAACTAAAACTAATATGGCTCAATGTCTCAGCCTCAATTCACCATTAAGCTATACCAATTATAGAAGTGGATTACTATCATTCAATCTCATTTCCTCAGATTACTGGAAACTAGATTTTATAGAGAATCTTGAATTGACCATACTGACTACCTCCATAAACATGTTTTCTGTGCTTGCACCAAGGATACTTTCTCACTATCAACAGGCATTGATGTTCTCATCACCTCTGATTGTTCATTTAGGCAATGACATTCTCATCACCTCTGATTGTCCATTTATTTAAAATTCCATATATTGCTGGAAACTTACTGTCATTTTTCACCACCATATAGTAAAACTAAAATAGTATTATGATTATTATTAATATTTCAGTTATGCAATATAGCCTTATCATTAAGATATTTCTTCACTAATAGTTATTTTTTTGAAACTCTCCTTTCAAAATTATATAATAATTTTATTATTTCTTGAGATTTGTCAATTTTTATAAATTTACCTACTCATCTCACCTTTTGTTTAGATTAAGTGGCATTTTAATCAAAGGTTTTGTTATGGTATTATTGCAATTATTTGTTTCTATAGTTCTTTATAAATTTATTCTACATCAGTAAAAGAATATTTTTAAATACTTGATTACATTCTGTTTGAGAGTTTCTCTTATCAAAGTCACTAATTCTTTTCTCTACAATTTTATCCAATTTTACATGGTAATTTTTTAAAATAACTTTATGATGTCTTGAAAATTTATTGTTGAATTACTGCTTTTTGTTTTTGTCAATTTTTTAAATTAATGATCTATTCATCATCACCATAATCATCATCAACCATTATCAATCCATTGCAGGATGGTCTCTCCTAGTTCAATCCATCTTCTCTGATCATTAGCTTCTCTACTCCACATCACCCCTGCACACTTTCTTATTTCTTCCATCCATCTTACATGTGGTCTTTTTCTGGGTCTTTTAAAATATCTTGGAATCCAGATAAAGATTTCAATTGTCCATCGATTATCATCTCTTTTAGCAATATGTTCAGCCCAACCCCACTTCAATCTTTTAACTTTTTCAATGAGGTTAATAACACCTGTTTGTTCTCTTACCCATACATTACATTTTTGATCACTTCTTGATACTCCCAACATGCATCTCTCCATATTTCTTTGAGTGGTCTGAAGTCTCTGTATTGCTCTTCTATTAAGTGTCCAAGTCTCAGATCCATAAGTAAGAACTGGTAAAACACATTTGTTAAAAACCTTCCTTTTCAAACACATAGGCATATTTCCTTTTAGTATCAAGTGATTTCTACCAAAAGTATGCCAACCAAGTTTAATTCTATGATTAATTTTATCCATTATGTTTCCATCTGTATTAATAATCTGACCAAGGCATTTGTAACTGTTAACTTCATCTAATTCATCATAATCAATCTTTATTTTTATATTTTGAGCACATCGATTAAACATTACTTTAGTCTTTTTGACATTTATCTTTAATCCTACTTTCCTACTTTCATCTGATAACTCCTGCAACATTTCCTGCAGTTCCGAAGCATTATTTGCAAAAACAACTACATCATTTGCAAAATCTAAATAGCTTAAATAATCTCCATTTACTTTCACTCCTTTAGTTTCCCATTTTAATCCACAAAATACTTCTTGCAGCACTGCTATAAAAAGTTTTGTAAAAAGTTATGGGCTTTTTACCTCTGAGTTTAATGATCTATTATCTTCTTATTAATATTTAAAATGACTTGTATCTATTTAAAAGTAAAATTTCTCTTTCTTTGTATTGATATATATCATGCATTACCAATTGATAATAATTTTTTTGAGTTGAGACTATTAAGCTTGTATATTATATTTTTTAAATACATAGTTTCCATGAGCCAAAATTAAGCCATTTCTGCTCTGTGTTTATTTGTATGAATAATTATATGACCATCTCTAATTCATTTATTTTAAATAAAATTAAAAGCGTGTGTAGCGCTTGAAAGAGAAGCTATAATGAATGCACAAATATTAAACGCTTAGCGCTTTCGAGGCGGAGAGAGAAGTTTAAAATTCTTTATCATTTATTTTAAAAAACAGAATTTACAAGATTTTTTTTCCTCTAGAAAATTCTGAAAAATTATATCCCGGCTTCTATTTATAATAATATTCACAATGGCAATTTTATTTTCCAAATGTTAGTTACCTGGCTTGTTTCTAGTCGATTCAAAAACGTTCTGTTTACATTTATATAAAAATCCTTCACTTTTTTATGAGTACAAAAAACTTGTTACATATAAACTTATATCATTTATCTTTGGTATAATTTATGGTATTAACAACTAATATTGTTATGTTATTAATCTCCATAATATTTATTTAATTTTATATTTATAACAGATTCAATATGCCTGCAATTTTAGCATTTTAATGTTTTATTTTTACTTCACAAAGCTCTAAATTATCCCATTAAATAGAGTTTTAATTTGTAAAATATTACTAAATATGATAGTAACACGATTATTGGCCCAATTAAACTGCCATCGCTGGCACCCGAGACTGAAAGCAAATTTTTTAACAAGCTCCATTTTTCGTTACGTCATGGCTGATTTTACAGTCACTGAAAAAAATAATTTATTTTTATTTTATAAATATAAGTGTAATCACATGTGCACTGCATTATTTCATTTTGGTTCCAGGAAAAGTTAGACATTTCAAAGATGAGAGATAATAAAATTATTAAACTGGATTATTTTTATACACATTTGGTGGAAGAAAAATATAGAAATTTACTTGCATTTTCAAGAAGAATTATTTGTCTTTTTGGCAGCACATATATGTGTGAACAGTTTTTTTTATAGAATGAAATTTAATAAATCAAAAATTCGGACACCTTGAAAATTCTACGCGATTGTCCTTAAGCAATATTCCCATCAATATTGATAGTCTCGTTGTTGAAGTACAAGGCCAATCCTCGCATTAAATTGTTATGTCATTATTATGAAATTTAGGTAGCCCTTTATCATTCACTATTACTTTGCATTATTTAATTACTTGGTCCAGCTCTTGACTCGAAGATAGAAAGATAATTTGGTCCCTGAAGTAGGAAAGGTTGCCCATGCCTGGCTTATAACTTGTACGTTTATTATATTTCACATTTACTTTGAGAATTTACAATTCAAGAGTGGCATTCAAATATTTAGCTTCACAATCCATTCTTAAATCACTAAACATCACGTGATCACCATCTCTTATGCTAGCACATAACTGTTATTAAACAGGCAAAACTCTCCATACAGTTGTGCTACCCTGTGCCAACCAGAGTAATCAATGGATGCCAGAAGGCATCCATTGATTACTCTGGTTGGCACAGGATGGCACTAATGTATGGAGAGTTTTGCCTGTTTAATACAATCCATTATTCTTTGTATGTTATTTAAATATAATGTAATTCTTCCAGCACTGGATACAAATTTGTAGGTTTATTCCAGTTTATTCTATGCGGTGATTTAATTCATTTGAACAAATGGTATAATTTTATCCAAAAGATTAGCGCTCATTACTTTTTTAATTTGAGATATTTTAATTCACGATGTCAGTAATTCTGATCATATCTCTGATAAAGAAAGTAGTTTATTATTTATAACAAAGTGATTTTCATTACTTTTGAATCAAAATTAGTTTCTCTAAGGCATATTTGAATTGAAAAAAAAAAATACATAAAATATTTTCTTTCATAATTATAAGTCAAGATAAATTTACACTATTGAGACTTAAACACACTTTTCTTGAAATAAAAGAATAATTATTTTACCATATTCTTGAAAAATAACATCAGCAATTTATTTGAAATTAATAAATATTATTTTCCAAAAATATGTCAGTTACTTTTCATTATTTTCAATTGAAGAAATCCAGAGATTCTCTAAAACAAATTGTCCATTTTTCCACTAACAGCTGATTGCAATAAATGAGATCTCTTGAAATAAAGAATAATAAATTACATAATAATGGTGTCTGGTTTATTTGTTGCTGTCCATCTTTCTTCTAGAACAATGAGAAGTCATTTGCCTAGCAAAGGCAACTGGCTAGTTGTTTATCTATCTGGTCATTCTATAGATGGCAAACAAAATGGCTATTTAAAAATTTAAAACTGTTTAGGTTCTGACTGCAATATAAATTTTGTAGAGACTGTCTGGATTTTCCAAATTTCAGCCATTATACCCACTATAACATGATGTCTGGATTACAGAATATTTTCCATCATGCATTGGGGTTTTTTCATTTGTCCAGGAAAGTTATCATGGTTATAGTTGGGCAAAATGTTAGAGTTAAGATTTTTTTAAACAAGGTGGTAAAATTGAAGGTGACTTTATTCTGTGAAGTAAATATATAAATATATTAGAGTCTGTATTTCAAAATAGCCAGCCTCAAAATGATACCTGGCTATTTTGAAATAAGAACTCTAATATATTTATATATTTATTTAACATAGAACAGTGCTGAGTTTTTTACCCATGTGAAGTGTTTTAATATTTGGATATTTAGTTCAGTTTAGCTGTATGCACTGAGATTATTTTCATATATATATATATATATATATATATATATATATATATATATATATATATATATATATATATATAAATTAGATAGAATCATTTCAGTTAGCAATGCCAGTTTTAATTGCTTTTCTGGTTACATCATAATTAAAAAAAATACTAAGCAGAAATCTCTGTATATTATTAATATTAAATATGTGTGTGAGAGTATGATTGAATGTATATAATTTGAGTCAAAATACTAGCAATAATTATAATTCTAATGAAAGAAAATAATAACAGTAGTTGCAGAAAATTGCCAAAATACAAGATTGCAATATAGCTGGTGTTTATTTACCAAAAAGAGTTTAATGTCTAATTTTCATTTTAAATAATTGTAGCACTATTTTAGACATGTTATATTTATCCATATATTCTATTTTAAGTACTAATAAAAATCTAAAACAGGTTTAAAGTTATTAGCAAAAAAGTAGGTATTATACTCCATGTTTTCCAACTTTTAAATGATAAGAGTTTTATTGATTTTTGTACATTCTTATTTTATTCTGTAATCTAAAAATAGTTACATACATATTTATCTATTAGAATTATGGCAACTATGTTGGATATGGGCGAAAATGTCTGAAAGGAAAATTCTGAATTTGTTCAGATCTTGAAAAAAAATTAGTTTTATATGACCTGGATGTCTCAAGTCAGAGGCAAAAAAGGCAACTGTGCTAACCACTATACTCTAATGTAATCTACATCATTAAAATCAATCAACTTTTAGACAATCCCAATTTCAATAATCATCAGAAATCTCAGTCTGTTGTCAAGGCAACCTCATTTTAACAATAAAAATCATTATTACATTTATTACTTAATATCTATTAAAATGAAAATACAGAAAAATTAGTTTTTTTAATATTTAGCTTTATTATTCACCTAGCATGCTTTTTATATTACATATAAACTCCAATAAAAGAGCTATTATAGGTTAATGGAGAAAAGTTGTTTAGGCTTGGAAGAATTGTCAATTAATAATAATTGATAGTTTCCTAGCAACATCAAAAGCTAAACCTATCTCTGTTTATAATGACCTCATTATGTCTATTCTTTATTATAATAATCTATGAAAATACTTGATTCAACACACACACATATATACACACACATATATATATATATATATATGATTTATAGTTTAATCATGTTATAACCAATCACACAATTTATTCAAAATTAGATTGATAAATGAAATTCCATCAATTGATAATTTTTTAAAAATTAGTATGTAAATATTAATTCTTATTAAGCACAATCAACATGTATAATTTAAATAAGGCTATAACCTTAGTACATGCACCTTGAATGCTTAATTTATTACAAGGGAGACCTCTACAAATCTAAATGCAAGATTCATTTTTATAAAGATATGAGTATCCCACTCTTATCTTCAATCTATTTTTTTCTAATTATATAGGGAAATCTAAAGCATTTTGATTTGGGAGCATGAAGCTAATAAATTCTTCACTGATTGAGTCCACTATTTCTCTTAAACATTATCGATCCTTCACTGATTGAGTCCACTATTTCTCTTAAACATTATCGATCGTGAAATCTTTTGATTTACAATGAGTAATAGTCAGATCTTAAATTTAGAAATATTTTGAATCAATTTAAAGTTGTAAATATTAATTCTTATTAAGCACAATGCCAGCATGTAATACTTAAATAAGGCTATAACCTTATCTTTATGAAGTCTAATCTTGCATTTAGATTTGTAGAGGTCTATCTTGTAATAAATTAAGCACTCAAGGTGCATATACTAAGGTTATAACCTTATTTAAGTATTAAATTCATATGATAATTTATATAAAAATGGCTTTTAAAGAATGAAGGAAATAAAACACTATTGCTGGATGATGTTATTTCAGTTACTGATCCAGTTTTGATTGCTTTCCTGCTTAGTTAAATTATGGCTGAGAGGTGATTCTTACAATTTGTTACAGAAATATTATTCATTAAGTAGATAATCTCTAATCTAATGAATGACTATTAAAAATTTTTAATATACTTCCATTAAGTAGTTTGTGTCAAAGTTATGAAGGTGGTAAATCACTAAACATCACATGATCACTATCTTATACTAGCACATAACTGTTATTAAACAGGCAAAACTCTCCATACAGTAGTGCCACCCTGTTCCAACCAGAGTAATCAATGGATGCCAGAAAGCTTGTGCATAAAATCCCCATCTAGTGCCTCTGGCATCCATTGATTACTCTGGTTGGCACAGGGTGGCACTACTGTATGGAGAGTTTTGCCTGTTTAAATAGGTTGTGGTTTGGGCCAACTGATGAGTGCTAGTTCAGCATGAAATGTGCATCTTGAAAATCATACATCTTTTTAACATGTCTTTGGTGATATGTTTATGATTACACCTCTCCACAAGATGTAAAAATGGATAGAGACCATTTAATACTGAGTGGTCAATGAAAATTACATTATAAAAATACCAGTTATTAAGGCCTTTATTATACCTTTAACTTAAAACTTAGTTTTTTTTAAATGTAGTTTTTCATTTTATTGAAAACATGTTTTTTTTTTTTTTTTGTACCAAATTTACTAAAAAAGTTTTATTACAGTTTATACCTTTATTTATCTTCTCTATTTATTAATTAAAGTGAAAGGCTGAAACCTTCTCACATGTGCATTTAGAATGCTTATATAACAGCCAATCAGATGTAATGATGACTGTGTAGGTAGCACTCAACTAGCAACACAAAACAGAGATTTTATAAGAAAAAGGTGGTTCCACCTTCTTCTTTACTTAAATTTCTACAGATATAAGCCAGTCTGAAACATTTTTGACTTAAGACCATGAAGCTTTTAAACATCTTCACTTTTAACTCAGTGCATATTATTTCTAAATAGACAATTACAATGAAGTAATATTTTCAGAACTTATGAAATTGACAGTAATGTATGCAAATATTATTTAAGCACAAACAGTTTTTAATTGTAGTGAAAGGCTGAAACATTCTCACATGTGCATTTAGAATACTTATATAACAGCCACTCAGATGTAACGATGATTGTATAGGTAGCTCTTAAGTCGCACCACAAGACAGAGATTTTATAAGAAAAAGGTGGTTCCATATTCTTCTTTACTTAACTTTCTATATACGTAAGCCAGTCTGAAGCATTTTGACTGAATTAACAGACTGACTTAAAATATAAAATTTATCCTTTTTTTACTATTAAGATGAATAAGAATGTATGTAATGAAGCTAAATTTAAAAGAGAAACCTACCTTTTCTGCTGTGTATTTTCATTTTAATAGATATTAAATAATAAATGTAATAATGATCTTTATTCTTAAAAGGATGTTGCCTTGACAATAGGCTGAGATTGTTGATGATTTGGAATACTCAATCCCAATATCAAAGAGTTGCCTGATTTTAATGATAGAGGTTATATTAGATTATAGTGGTAGCACATTTGCCTTTTCTGCATCTGACTTGAGACATCCAGGTCATATAAAACTAATTTTTTTTTCAAGATCTAAACAAATTCAGAATTCCTCTTTCAGGCATTTAGGCCCATATCCAACATAGTTACCACAATTCTAATAGATAAATATATATGTAACTATTTTTAGATTACAGGATAAAATAAGAATGTAAAAAAAATCAATAAAACTCTTATCTTCTAAAAGTTGGCAAACATGGAGTATAAATAATACCTACTTTTATGCTAGTAACTCTAAACCTGTTTTAAATTTTTATCAATGGGATATATAAATAAATGTAATATGTCTAAAAAACTGCTACAATTATTTAAAGTGAAAATTAGACACTAAACTCTTCTTGGTAATTACGCCACAGCTATATTGCAATGTTGTATTTGGCAATTTTCTACAACTACTGTTATTACTTTTTTTCATTAGAATTATTATTATTGCTAGTATTTTGCTCCAAATTATATACATTCAAGCATATTTTCGTACACATATTTAATATTAATAATATACAGAGATTTCTGCTTGGTTTTTTTTTTTTAATTATGACATAACCAGAAAAGCAATTAAAACTAGCATTGCAAATTGAAATCATACTATCTAATATTATCTAATATAAACAGAGCAAAACTCTCCATATAGTATTGCCACCTGTGCTAAACAGAGTAATCAATGGATGCCAGAAGGCTTGTGCATAAAATCCCTATCTAATGCCTACTCATCCAATATCCCCAGACTAGTTTCTGGCTTGTGGCCTTCGTCAGTGAGGAGCTTTGGATCTGAGAGCACTGCATCTAGATCTTAGGATCTAATGCAACCCTCTAGCAACCACTTTTTATCTCTACTTAACTACAAAACTATGAGAATGAAATTGAAAACACAAAAAATATTTTCAATCTAAGCTCAATAGCTTATATAGTCATATGGGTCTGAACTCAGTTCAGCACCCATGCATTTTGGTGTCTTTGGCTCTTTTACAACCATAGCCACCACTATCCTATTAGGCAGGATTGGTGTTAAACCATTAAAATGTGATCATGTGATGCTTCATTATCTAATATACATGAAAATAATCACAGTGCATACCACTAAGCTAAAATAAATATCTAATTATTAAATCAACCCACATGGCTAAGAAGTCCAGCACCACCCTCTGTGAAATAAAATATATAAATATATTAGAGTCTGTATTTTCAAAATAGCTAGGTATCATTTTGAGGCTGGCTATTTTGAAATATGGACTCTAATACATTTATATATTTATTTCACAGAGAGCACTGAATTTCTTAGCCATATGGAAACGTGCATTATGTGTTAGTAAAGGGGTGTTAGACTACTTAGAAAAAGTACAAAGAGAAGTACGAAGGCATGCCTTAGATGCAGATGTGTGGATGGCATATAAGGCAATTCAAGAAGAAATGGGATGGTCAAGTTTTTATATGAGAGATGCAAAATGAAAACGTTCATTAAATTACAATTTATGGATAATAAGAGAATAGACAAAATAATATTTAATTGTGTTATGAGTAAAGGACAGGCAACAAGATGGGTGAGAATGGTTGTACAGTATGTAAAAGAAGATTTGTATAAAGTCTTTATGTCAGTATACTTATACAAAAGGTGGGATGATTGTGTTAAGAGAATTGTTGAGTATTGTAGTTGCAAAGAATAGGATAGAAAGAATAAATAGACTAATAAAAAATAGGGAGTTGGAGATATGGAGAACTAGTATGGAGAGTAAAATGAGTTTAAATATATACAGAAGTGAACAGAATATTGTGTGCGAGTTAATTTGTTATAATAGCAAGGAAAATAGTTTCCTGTTAAAGGCTCGAACAGGATCGTTAGCAACAAGGGAATATACACATAAATGGAGAAATATGAGTAATTTAGTCTGTAAGTTATAAAAGGAACGCATAGAAAATATTAGGTAATTGTTATTGGATTAAATGCTTGCAAGCAGAAAGGGTGCAAAGAATGAAATTGTGGGAGAATAAATATAAACAAAGTGATTATACAGAAAGTGGGTTCTTGGTTTTTATGCTGAGTTTAGAAAAAAATAAGGGGGATTTAAATATAAAGGCTGCAGAGTGGACAAAGAAAATGTTGTGGAAATGGGATGGAACAGGATAGCGAAGAATATGGGCAAAATGGAAAGGTAAGATGGCTAACAAGTTTCTCTGGGCATAGTAGCTGAGGGAGTGAGTCCTGACTCCGAAAAAGGAAAAGCCATAGTGCATTGCGTCATCGCATCGCATATGAGGTGATTTAAGATATATATATATATATATATATATATATTTATTTGTGTGTGTGTGAGCTTTACATTCTTGCACTAACGTATTCAAATTTGGATAAATTTTAGATTTTAATTAAACATAATTTTTTTTTTTAGGTAACAGTCCCAAGCTAAAATAGTTATTGTTATCTAGAATATAAAGCATTGAGAAAACCATATATTCTAGTTACTTACGCATTTGACTAGCTGTAAATGTGTCTTCTCTTTTAATGCGTGTGTGTAAATAAATGTATACAAGCTAATTTAAAAAAAAAGTGCATACTTTCAAAAAGTCTGTTTAATAACTCAAGTATAAGAAAACTGAAAATATAGCAAGCATAGATATTTAATTGATCGAAAGAAAGTAAAAAAAAATGCATTAGAAGACATTTAAATCTTCAACTATAGTAAGAATTTAAAGTCTCTGGATTAAATTAAAGTACTAATATATAATATTTTTTATACGCGATGCAGGTTAACTTTTTATAAAAATTATAAAACAATATTTAAAACAATATCAGAGATAAATTTTCAAACAGATGGTTTAGACATTGTGTTAATAAAAAAATTAGTTACCCAGATCCAAATATTTGTGATTTATTATTTTTGAGTGACCCTCTATATATATGAAAGGTGTGTACATTTGAGCTAAATTACTAATATTGTTATTATTACAATTATGATTGCTTATTTTCTGATAAATTTTTGATTCTTTAGATACAAAAAAAAAAGCAGTAGTTTAAAGTACTGATTATTTTTAATTAACTGGTGGCTATTTGTAGGTCAAATCTTAAATAAGATAATTTACAAACCTTGAACTTTTGTTGTTTAGCATTTTTGAAGGCGTTAATCAAAGCAGTCACTAATTAAGCTTTTCAGGTGAGTAAAAAGGTGACAGATGAAGATAAGAAAAATAGTTTAATAAAATTAGACAAAAATTTTCCCCTTTGGATATCTCTCAGACTGTAAAATGTTATAAATCTATATTTTATAAACATTTTAAATACATACATATATTAAAAATATTTTTAAATGTATGTGCATGCCTCACAATAATGTATTACATAACATATGTGTACATATTTGAAAATTGTGATCTAAATATTACTTTCCTGCAAACAAATGGATACAAACTACAGAAAAGGCAAGTGGCCTCCAAGATGCGTTTTTGATGAACTAGCAACGTCAACTGTTAATATTATCAAACCCCCTCTAATGACATTGTATTTTATTATGACTTAATTTGCCAATGTCTTCTACAATTTCAATTATGCCTTACGTTGGTAGCCGAGATGTCAGCGCAGCTGCCTTGCACAGTAATTGCGGGTTTGCTTCCCTGCCGATGCTCATATGAAAAAAAAAAGACTTACTTACCATCTTTTATATAAATATATCAATGTTATTAATAAGTATTTTTTAAGCTAGAGATTGTTATATTAATATTAACCCGGTGTAGACTCTCTTAACTTCCTCTTTATTTATCAAGCATGCCTCTATTTGGAGTGTATAATAATAGTCCCATTAATCTTTAAATTGTTACATTTTGATTTACAAGAGTCAAAATTACTCCACCCACAACTTTGACATAGTCTATTTTAGATAAATATTTTAATGATTACTACTAATCATATATTAAAATAGAGATTATCTTTAGAACAGATATAAATTTAAACTTCAGTTAACGATTAATATATCTGATTTTTTAAAACTAAACACTAACATGGAGTTATCCAACTTCATTTCTTTTTTTTTATATGTAATATCTTTTTTTTAAAATCTCCACACCACCACTATTATTATTTTTCAAAACGTCAAGCATTTTATGGTCGAGAGGTCAGCACAGCCGCCTTACAAGCAGTTGTCCCGGGTTAGTGGGTTCGCTTCCCGGTTGATGCTATGTCACATGAAAAAAAAAAAAAAAGAGAGAGAGAGAGAGAGAGAGAGAGAGAGAGAGAGAGAGAGAGAGAGAGAGAGAGAGAGAGAGAGAGAAAAGACATCATAAAAGGCAAAAAATAGCTAAGATTCATTTTGTGCTAAATTAACACTCGTCAGTTTATTAAAGACTATGGATAACCATCTTGTTAAAAGTCTTCAACTCTCATAAAAAATATTCCAGAACAATCATAATGTAATAAATATAAAGATAGTTTTTATTTGTATTACATCAAATAGAAACTTTAAACTTTCTCTTTATTCTATACGTGCCCATATTTGGAATATAGGGTAGTAGTTATATTTATCTTTAATTGAGTTTAAAGAGTAAATGTAATTTAGAAGTCAAAACTCATCGCTATATTTAGTAAAGATTATTCCAGATCACTATATATCCTAATGCTAAAATTATTCAAGTTTTAAAATTACTCTAGCCATAAGAGAGAGAGAGAGAGAGAGAGAGAGAGAGAGAGAGAGAGAGAGAGAGAGAGAGAGAGAGAGAGAGAGAGAGAGAGAGAGAGAGAGAGAGAGAGAGAGAGAGAGAGAGAGAGAGAGAGAGAGAGAGAGAGAGAGAGAGAGAGAGAGAGAGAGAGAGAGAGAGAGAGAGAGGGGGAGAGAGAGCGAGAGAGAGAGCGAGAGAGAGAATTTTTCATTTATTGTTGTCGCAAGAATGTTCAGGTGTTTTGGCTCAACTAGTCAGTATGAGAAGGTGTTTTTTAATATGAAATACACGTGTAATGAGAAAGATTTATCTGAAATATTTTTTTCACAGGATAGAAAATCGAAATTTGTAACAAGCTTTAAAAAAGTGGTATGGAAATCTTAATGATTTGGTTGATTACCGATATTTAACTTAAGGTTCTATAGAATGCATAATCTTTCAACAAGCAATGTTAGATGAAAAAAATCAACCAATCGAGGCTGATCTTATGTTTCTGTCCATAATTATTATTATCATAGTCTAATATAAACTGATACAAAGAATGGTGGAGTGGGCTTTAGTTCAATTATCACTAAATTTATATCCAATTTTAACATCAAATTAAACATTGGAATTGAGGTTAGGTAGAAATTGGGTTGCCTTTATTTAGTTGAGTCTCACTCTGTTCTCAAGCTTCTTTTTTAATATTAAACAGGGCATATATTAATATTAGTAAGATTATATGGTGTTTAATTAATTATTTATATATATTTTTATCAGCAATATATTTCAGAAACCGTGTTACTTAAACGAACTGTCAATTTTTCTGTTTATTTGTAAGTCATATGCCCCCAGCTCTCATTCAAACTATTAATTAAGCTGAAAAACTCATTCATGCAATAAAAATTAATGATTTATGTTATTTATTAATTATTATTCATAAAAGCATATTGCTCAAATTAAATTGTTTTTATAGAATAAATTATTATTTAGTAAAAGGTGAAAAAATTTAACATTTCCTGGAACTACAAAACTCATTTCTTTATAAGAATACTATTGGATAGGAGTTTGTCCTGCAGTGGACTATTTAGTCTTTTAATCTCCTAATTAACATTTTAGAATTAAAAAAAAATATTTTACTGAGGTAAAAATAATATTCAATGTTCTGATTGTCTGATCAAAATTTTGAGCCTTTTAATTATGTCTTGATTTTTATCAATACATCCTTCGAATAGAAATTAATATTTGAAAAAAGAAACATTAAAGACAACGCATAATTTAATAATTTAGAGTATTTAAAAAGATAAAACTGTAAAGAAAATTTGTTTTACATTAGAGACTTGTCAGTTTTTTTTTAATTCTAACTTTAGTTTACAGTAGCTCTGCCCTACTTCCAATATTTTGTTTCTTGTTACAGTGCAGTATGGATTTTAAATAAACACGTCCATATATCATCGTCATTATTGTCAACCATTCTCAATCAACTGCAGGGTGAAGGTCTCTCCAAGTTCAATCGATCTTCTTCGATCTCTAGCCTCTCTTCTCCACATCAGCCCTGTACACTTTCTTATTTCATCTATCCATCTCACATGTGGTCTCTTTCTGGGACTTTTACAATAAATTGTCAATCTATTATCATCTCTTCTAGCAATATGTTCAGCCCAACCCCACTTCAGGAATTTAATTGTTTCAACGATGTCAATAACACCCGATTGTTCTCTTATCTATATATTGCGTCTTCGAACTCTTCTTGTTATTCCTAACATGCATCTCTCCATACTTCTTTCAGGGATCTGAAGTCTTTGTATTGCTCTTCTATTAAGTGTCCAAGTCTTATATCCATAATAAAAACTGGTAAAACACATTTATTTAAACCCATATATACATAGTCGTATATATATTATATATGTACACATAAATATATTTTCAACTTTTTTTGTTTTTATTAGTGAAACCTCATCTCAATTCCACTCGCCAGTGCAGAAATTCAAATCCTCTCTCTCATTAACCATGTTTTTCATAAGCAATATTCCTTGGAAATAAGTTAGAGGCATAAAATACTTTAATATTCGTACTCTCTTTGACACCTCATTTCATTATACTATTCTCAGGTAAAATAGAGATTGGTCTGACCTTCTATATTAGTAAATGACTGCTATATGGTGGAGTGCAAATAAAAAACGCATTGATAAAGACAAAAAAAAGCTGTATACATGTAATATAAATACCAAACCCGACTTTAAATATATTGAATGAAATTAATTAAATCAAGTATGGTTTTGTCATGTAGAAGTAATAGACTTGTCTAAATTGTAATGTAATAAGAATAAATATATGCCGCACGTATATAGCAACGCTGTAATGATTAGTTTGGCTTAGTTTGCGTAGTTAGCTTTCAACTGTTATGATATGATTTATATATAGCGTTATGGAATTTTTTTGCAGATTACCCATGATTATGACACACACACATTGAAAGTATACTGGTTAATTAATTTTATTCAAGATATTTAAACTGTTAATTTTATATTATTATAATTAATAACAGAGTATCAAGAAATTTATATGCAAGTTTAAAATGTGTATTATATATATTATATATATATATATATAATACACATTTATATGCAAGTTTAAAATGTGTATTATATATATTATATTTTTTGAGCTACAGAAAGGATTATGCTGTTAGTTGAAAGAAAAGGGATCAAACAGGGAAAGATCCAAATATCGATTCTCTATGTTTTTATCATCGCAGCTGTTATTGCTATATGATTATTTATATGATAAACGGACATGGATAAACTCCTTATGGGTATAAAAGTGCCAGTGTGGTGAGTTTACTAGTGTCTTACTTCTGAATTTAGGATAAGTAAAGACTAAGACTATGGTCTTCCTTCTCAATGTCTATGATTATTATTGGAAATACCAGTTGAATTTTTTTTTTGCAGGCGGGCTGAATATAGATATAAATGATATCTTTTATAAATATTTACCATCAAGACAAGCAGCTAAATTATGACTTATTGTCCATGACTATAAAGTCAACAGCCAAACCAATTTGGCAACTAAAAACAGAGAATGATAAGGATTCATCTTATTAATAATAAATTTATATGTAGTAGCTAAAACTGCAGATCATTTCCAAGTGAATAAAAATGTTGAGGTTGGCAAAAGAATTATATAATATTAAATGAAATATTATTGGACCTTATGAAATTAAAAGAAAAAGTAAAGAGAAAATTGATGTAAATAATAGATATATATTTTACTACAAAGCCACAAATAATGGAAGTGTAAGCGGAGTGAAATCCATTATAAATTAAAAAAAATAGATGAATAATATTGTAATGATTGACAGTGTATCAGACAAAATGTCAAGATTAGTTATTCAAATTAATGAAAGATACCAAATGCAGATAATCTATGTTTACCTCCAAAATGTTTCCATTGTGTTGACAAAATAAAGGATTATAGATATACAAAATATTATTAATCAGACTAACAACATTTTAAAATTATCATTGAAGACTTTGATGGTAAAATTGATAAACCATTATAAGATGAATGTGTTGTCAGTAAATTTGGTTATAATTTTATCTTTCTTATTGCATTATCAAATTCATATATTATTAATATCATTTAGTTTGGTTTATTACTTTTAGAATGCTTCATATAATTACAACCCACTATTGATGTTTTCAGTTGTTCCAACAATTTTCTTCAGAGCGTCTACTTATAAGAAGCCTTGTAAAAGTAATAAAGAATGCAAATGATATTAATATTAAATTCGGTTTTGGTGACAAAAATTAGAAATAATAGTGACTTATGATATACTGAACTATGTTTAATTTAAAGTTTACATATTAGATCTTATTTAATTATTACAATCACAGTATTTAAAGTAAGATTCTGCTTCCAGCCTTGTATAATTGATTGTGAGTTTAATAACTCTTTAAGCGCCATATTCTATCTGGCTGATTAAGTAATTTCATTCTGAATTATTAATAGTGTTGACAAAGGTATGCTTATAAACATCATAATTCCATGAATAGCTGGATTCATTCTATTCTTAATTCTTTTTTCAACAGTCAGAGAGATTCTAATTCATAGATTAAGGGGGAGATGATTTACTCTTTCTGTTTGTAGATATATTGTGCTATATTTAATTTAAGATATATATATAATATTTAAATTTATGTATATTGTCTATATTAGATTTAACTTAATTATAAGGGACTTAATAAACAGGCAAAAACTTTCCATATAGTAGTGCCACCTTGTGCTAACCAGAGTAATCAATAGATGCCAGAAGGCTTGTGCATAAAATCCCTATCTAGTGCCTACTCATCCAATATCCCCAGACTACTATATGGAGAGTTTTTGCCTGTTTACTAACAGTTATGGGCTAGCATGAGATGGTGATCATGTGATGTATAAGGGACTTGAACTCAGACTTTATATTAAAGATCATTTATCTTTTTCACATGTATGGGGTCATTTGTATCAGTTGTATAAGATGGATTGGATAGATATAGGGAGCTTGAAAGTCTCTTATAAATACATACATACATACACACACACATGTATATATATATAATGAATTCTTTCTTAGAAAAAAATGTTAACTGAAAATGGCCATGGAAGCATACAAATGAAGTAAGTCAGAATTGGATTATATTTTGAGTAGCAAAAATATGTAATTAATGATTACAATATTCTTAATAGATTTTATACAGAAAGTGATTATCAATAGATGAGATGTAAAATGCATATTAACACAAAACTAGAGAGAGAAAAGTATTAAAAAAATTGTATTAATTATCAGTATTCTTAAAATTTAAAAAGAGTAAATTTAAATTAGAAATTGTAGATAGTTCAGATTTGACTGAAATCATCAAGAGGATAACCAATACTTTACAAAGTATGGCAAAAAGGAGAGCGGATATAAAAGTTGTAATTTACCAGTAAATTTTTACTAAGATAAGAAAATATGTGAGGAGATAAAAATATATAATTTTTTTAAAAAAATGAACAGTTGAAAAAATGAATACCTAGAGTTTTGTAAACTGATAACAAAAATTAATAATCACAGAAAATATAACTGAGAAATGGTAAGAAAAGTTACAAAAAAAGGAAAAATCTCAGACATGAAAAACAACATGGTGGTATTGGAAGAAAAATAATTTCTGCAGTCAAGCATTGTTAGCCGAGAGGTCAGCACAATCGCCTTGCAAGCAAGTAGTTGGTTGCAGATGGTTGTTGCGGGTTCGCCTCCCAGCCGTTGCTATGACATAAGGAAAAAAGAAAAAAAATTATGCAATAAGAACAGATGGAACTACAAAGAATGATGAAATCACAATGCAAATGGAAGAGCTGTATAAGAAATTATATAGTAATGAAGAACAAGAAAATGCATCCATTTAAATGAGCAAGTGAGGCATATAATTAAATTTTAAAAAAAGAAAAAGCCCCAAAAGTGAAAAGTAAAAATATTGTTGTATAGAAAATGTAATGTATGGCTTTATTGCTTGAGAGTTATATAAAGTTTGAGTGCCAGACTAGGATAGATTCTGAGATCTCTAAATCCCAAGACAGATACTTCTACCAAATTTGCCAAATCATGCACGGTATGTCTAGATGATAAAGATGTACCAGATGATTGGAAGAATACAGTAGTAATAATGATATTCAATAAAAGGGATATAATTATATATTTATTTAAACGCACATTATGTAAGTAATTTTTACTAAGGCTATAAACCTCAAGAGGGTGCTCGTGCAAATGCGCATGTTCACGCGCACACTCTTGATGTTTATAGCCTTAGTAAATATTAAAAGGGATATAGAAAATATTAGAAATTACAAAACTATTAGCAAATATAGGATTTCACCCCACTTAAATAATCTGGATTTAAAAGTGTTTTAGCATCATAAGTCATATTCAAGCATTGAGAGAAGTTTTAGAAAGAACCAATAAATGGAAGTTCCATTGTATTTGGAATTATATATTGTGAAAAGGTATTTGATTCTATAAACTTTTTAAGGGAGTTTAAAGCTTTGAATCATTAAATTATAAATCTGGATATTGTTATATCCTTTAAGAATATTTACCAAAATAGAACTGCAATTATTAGATTATATGGTGATATTAAAGGATTATCAGTGAGAAGGATGTAAGATAAAGTAAAGCTAATTATATAAAATTAAATGGAGATAATTTAAACCATCTAAATTTAGCAGATAGCATGGTTGTTTTGCATATAATCCTTCAACACTTCGTGAAATATTGAAATAAATCGAGATACTGCAAATCTCTAGCACTTGTTACAACACTTAACTGACAGCCAATCATATGACACGAATAGCTGTTGAAATGACATCCAAACATAAACACACAACATGATTTTATGAAAAAAAAAGCAGCCATTCTTTTCTCAACTCTTCTTTCTATATATCTAAGCCAGTCGTAAGCATTTAGGTTTGAAAGCTTGAAGCTTTAAATATCTTCACAATTAACCCACTGAGTCTAAATCATAAACATACAACGGAAATCCTATGATTTACTACGAAGTAGTTTTTTTTTTAGAATACATAACAAGCAGTAAAGTATGTAAATAATATTTTAATTTGCTAAGCTCCAATAGTTGAACATTGAAATAAATCGAGATACTGTTGTGGGTTTAGGTTTGGATGTCATTTCGATAGCTATCCATGCCATCTGATTGGCTGTCAGTTAAGTTTTGTAACGAGCGCTAAAGATTTGGCAGTATCTCGATTTATTTCAATTTTCAACTATCGGCACGGCGCTTTGCAAATTAAAATATTATTTTCATGAAATATTGCAAATGAGATCAGATAAAAGTAAGAAAATAGAGTGAAAAGATAAATATTAAAAAAAACTAAAATAATATTCAATGAACTTTCTTAAATAAAGAAACTATAAATAATTAACTGCGAATTAGAATAATTTAATAATTACAAATATCTTGATCAGATTATTAAAATAGATTCATAGAATGATACTTGAATGGATTGTTTTTGACAGAAATTACAGTATTAACAAGAAATATAGCTATGTGTCAAGAAAGGGAGGTTTTTAAATACATATGCGTTACTAATTTTTATTTATGAATCGAAAATTTGGACACTTAATTGAAAAATAATGCATGTGTGAAAATGACCAGAAGAGATTGAAAATGAAATACATGGATGAAAAAACAATATGTATCACTGAAATCACTGAAAGAATTAAAAGACCAAAATGGAGCTGAGCTGGAGGAAATGATACTATATGGATAACTGAAGTTTCACATTAGATCTCAAGAGACTGTAAAAAAACCTAAAAAGAGATTACAATTCATATAGATGAATGAAATACAAATATTTTTTGGGATGATGTGAAGAATAAAGGCTGTGGATCAGAAAATATTAAACTTGGAGAGATTTTTATTCCGCAATGAATCAACTATAATTGTAAATGATGATGATGACAATATTTTGGAGTGATAAACTTTATATGCACTTTCTACATCAAATGTTATCATCATCATCATCATCATCAAACATTATCAATTCTTTGGAGGATGAAAGTCTCTCCGAGTTCAATCCATCTTCTCCGATCTTTAGCTTCTCTTCTCCACATCATCCCTGCACACTTTTTTATTTCATCCATCCATCTCATATGTGGTCTCTTTCTAGGTCTTTTACAATCTTTTGGAATCCAAATGTTATACAAATGGCTATATGAAAATTTATATAAACTGTTCTCTAATGGGTAACAGAAATATAGAAGAAATTACTTATCAACCTTGCTAAGTTCCAGATATAGAGAGTTTTTTCTTTTCTGTTTTGCACTTTATGTACAAATGTCTAGATAATCATTCACTGATCAATAATTGGAAAGCAATATGGATTCATTATGGATAGAATATTTGAACAAATAAATTTAGACTAGTCTAAAACTTGGAAAAAATAAATACTTTTTACCTGGTCAGGATTCAAATCACGAAAGTGGTTTTTGTAGTAATATGTTGATGACAATTTTCAATTAAGTATACTGTTTGATTTCATATTGTTTGATTTCATTGAGTATAAAAAATTAAAAGGTTGAAAATTAAAGTAAGAAATTATTATACCTAACAACTGAAATCATGAAATTGAATATCCATACTGTATTGAATTTTTTAAAGTTTGTTTTCAGGACTCTTTCCTGTCTTCTTTTTTATACTTCTACACATCACATGATCACCTTTTCCTATACACACACAAGCTATTAAAACAGTGACAAAGTCCATCAGTAGTACCAGCTAAAGCAAGCCATAATAATAAGTGACTGCAAGAAGATTTGTGCATAAAATCTTTATCTAATGCCTACTTATTCAGTGTCCCCAGATTAGTTTCTAGATTATGGCTTTCATCAGTGAGAAGCCTTGGATCTGAGTGCACAGCACCTATACCTTAGGATTTAATGCAACTTGCAGCCATCTTTTGTATTTTTATCTTCATTGATGAAAGTCACCAGTTAATAACTAGTCTGTAGATACTGGACGAGTAGGCACTAGATAAAGATTTTATGCACAAACCTTTTTTTATTTTAAGGCTTGCACTGGGTAGCATTTCTGTATGAAAATTTTGTCATTGTTTTAATAGCTTATGTAAGCATATGAAATAATGTTCATGTGATGTTTGGTAGTTTAATACCATTTCTGCCTTGGGATGATGGGGTCTATGGTTATTGAAGAACCACAAACACCAAAATGTACATATACTGAACTGGGTTCAGATCTATATGATTATACAAGCAAATAAATTGGATTGAAAACATTGTTTTCATCTTGGACTCACAGCTTTAAATAAAAAGGTAAAAGGTGGCTGCTGGAGGGTTGCATTAGATTCTAAGATCTATGTACAGTGCTTTTAGATCCAAGGCTCCTCACTGATGAAAGCTACAAGTCGGAAACTTGTCTAGTGACATTGTCACTAGATAGTCTTCATGCACAAACCTTCTTGGATCCACTGAGTACTATGGCTTGCACTAGTATGATCACAGTTTTATACTTTTTTAAAACTACTTTTTCAGTTTACTACATAAATTATATAAGGGATACAGTACATTTACTTATATATAAAACCATTATTATATGCTTGAGAGAGTTATCCAAATTTATACACTTAATTTACCTGTTGTTGGTTACCTTTTTTTTAATTTTATGCAAAATGCATTCAACATCTTAAAAACATGTGAAATACATAAATTATTAACATATTTATATTTTGAAGTCTCTTGCAAGTTAATAGCATTGCGTCTGCCTGTTATAGTAATGATGTGTGGATTACAACTAGGCAAAATGAATCAAAATATCCAAATTAGGTACAGTATATACTATTATGGGTACTAACTAATATTTGAAAAAAAAAAAAATTCACATTCACTTACAAAACTATTGCACTATCTCCACATATATATTTAAAAAAAATCAGAAAAGCAGGTTTTAATTTCGGTTAAATTTTTCTATACATTTTTGCTGTATGTAATTAATTATCTATTTATGACATATTAGAAACCAATCTTTAATTATGGAAAATTCCACCAATTATATTAAATTGCCATTAATTTCTCTCTTTTTTTTATTATTATTATTATTATTATTATTATTATTATTATTATTATTATTATTATTATTATTATTATTATTATTATTATTATTATTATTATTATTATTATTATTATTATTATTATTATTATTATTATTATTATTATTATTATTATTATTATTATTATTATTATTATTATTATTATTATTATTATTGTTGTTGTTGTTGTTGTTGTTGTTCTTATTATTATTATTAGTAGTAGTAAAGTAGTAGTAGTAGTAGTAGTAGTAGTAGTAGTAGTAGTGGTGGTGGTGGTGGTGGTAGTAGTAGTAGTGTAGTGGTAGTGGTAGTAGTAGTAGTCATAGTAGTAGTAGTAGTAGTAATAGTGGTGGTAGTGGTAGTCATAGTAGTAGTAGTAGTAGTATCATCATCATCAACATATCTGCGAATAACATTGCTAATACTAATAAAAGAAAAGATTACATTCTGTTAGACAATTAAATAAATAATTTGCTGAGCATTGCTTTCGAACGGGGGGTGGGGGTCATAATCATAGCACTTTGGTTTGTTAGTTCAACTGCTGTTAATATTGAGGAAAACATGATCTTGATATTTGTTGGTTAATATGTAAATACAAAATTTATATATAAATAAGTAATTTACATATTCCATTTCTGGGACAATGCTATGCAGGAGACTTTTTTGTTTATGGCATGGGTGTTATTAGTGATTAACCAGGTCTCTGGCAATGACTTCAATCTACTGAACCCCAAAATAGTTTGTACTGATCATAATGAAAAGAAAATTTAAAGAGGCCTGATTTACCACTAATAACACCCATGTCATAGACAAAAAAGACCCCTGCAAAGCCTTGACTGGAAATGGAATAAGTAAATTAGTATTTACATATCAACCAATACATTAAGTGTTAACATAATTAACTAGAAAACACCAATTGGACTAACAAACTGAAGTGCTATGACCATCCCATTCCCAGGTTGAAAGCAACACTCAGCAAATTATTTATTTAATTGTCTAAAAGAATGTAATCTTTTCTTGTTTTGCATAGTAACATTATTCATAGAATTATATATTTAATGAAAAGAAGGAAAATTACAGAGTTGTTGTTGTTGCTGCTATTATTATTATTATTATTATTATTATTATTATTATTATTATTATTATTATTATTATTATTATTATTATTATTATTATTATTATTATTATTATTATTATTATTATTATTATTATTATTATTATTATTATTATTATGTTTGAAAGTAACTTTATTCAAAAATAAGTGGTTACATTGGTTGTTGATTATACATAGTGTTATACATGGGTTTACACAGTTATTATATTACAGTCTGTATGTTTGACTAGAGTCTCTTTGCACTTCAGATTTCCCTGGGTTTGCCTTTGCCCTTTTCTATTATATCCTTTATTATAAAGTGGCCTGAATTTTAAAAAGAGACCATGTTGTTGCAAAGATATCAGGAGGTGCAATAATGCTGTCTCTTTCCCTTATTTTTTGCAATTTGTTTTTGTAGGTGTTAGGGTGCCTTCTCGTATTGTTCCCCAGTGTAAAAGTGCATCTGGTACACCAGAATGCATATAACCTGAAAGTGGCTGCCCTTATGGTGGGTATTCCATTATTTTTGAAAGTTTGTAGTATCTCATCTATTGTGGTTCCATTTTTCCTACATCCACCAACCATCATCTGTCTTACTTTTCCAAGTCCTGAGCAGTTATGTATGAAATGGTTCTGTGTATCCTCATCCCTGTGACACAGCATACACAAGGGATCTATATTTATGTAGAATCTTCTGTATCTTATAAAATGACTTGTAGGTAATGCTTTCAAATTGATTTTAATTATGAAATCGTACAATTTTGGTTTCAGGTACCATTTCCTAAATTTTTTAAGTAATTGGCTGTTATCAATTCCTAGTACACATATTCAGTTATTCTCAGATTTTTTTGGGTTAAGAAATGATGTATTTGTCAATATGTATATATTATTGGACTTTTAAATGTTACTTTGTTTTTGATGGCCTCAATGCTTTCAAGCAATGTAAAGATGATGATGATTATTATTATTATTATTATTATTATTATTATTATTATTGCTTTCAAAAGGAACTTTATTTCAGACTTAAATTCTACAGCAGTTTACATTAGTATACACATGTTAATATCATTGAATATAGAGATTATGGATACATGTTTAATACACATGAATAAATAAGTCACCAAGGTTTACAGTTGTGGATTAGGACTGAGCCTAAATCAAATTATTTAGAGAACTGTTGAATTATTATGATTACATACATTTCTTTTTATATATTAACATTCACAATGGTTTTCAATATACTGCATATTAATATACAAACCATTAGAAATTATGTAATATCCAGTTTTATTTACTAGTGCAGAGATCTATGTAATTTAAACAGAAGGAATTATACCCTAAGCATATGTGCTGTGGTGTTATTATAATCACTCAATGATGTTTAGTTTAGTTAAGTACTGGGTATACTCTCAAACCAAAGCACAAGATAGAGACTTTTGATAAGATAAGATTGGCCTTATCTTTTCAAAAGTCTCTATCTTGTTCTTTGATTTGGGAATATCCTCATCACTCAACAAACCATCGTTGAGGTATTATAGCAACATTACAGTGCACATGCTTAAGAAATAAATTCTTTCTGTGTAAATTACATACAATATCTGTGCTAATAAATGAAATTGAACATTACATAACTTGCAATAAGTTTATCATCTAGTTTCTGTTTTTGTATCTAGATAACAGATATAATTAGGTAATAAAAATGTTCCAAATTATTTATTCTTACATTTGTCAAAATGAAAATTAAGTTTTTATTTATTTTGATAACTTATTTTTTTTATCAGATATATTTTTATTTTATATTTATAATTACTAATGTTTTTTAAGGATTGAAAAGTCCACTTGGTGATATAGAGAAAACTTTCTGCATTTACATTAGTAAAGGTTCAGATATACCCATTTTTTCTAAATTATTTAACTCAATGACTAGAAGTTCCATTAATTTGTGTGGCTTATTTACTTCAAAATTACCATGGTAGTTCAGCCACTTTAGAACATTCTTCTACTGTTATCTTAATTTATATTAATGTAGTTTTTTTATAATGTTAAAACCGCAATACTCCTATTATTTATTAATTTTAAAAAAATCTGAAGACATCAGCATTTTCCAAGCAGATGAAAATCTTTAAAGCTCTTTATCTCTTCCTTCATGAAAGAAAGAACTACCCCAAGACATGGACAGATTTACTTCTTCGTGATCTGGTTTTCATAGAATTTGCAAGATTACTTTGAGAACACTTTTGGAATAAAAAATATGATTTTTCTTTGTTTATTAAAGATTTATGATTATTTTTACACACTAATTGGTTGATAATTATTTAAAACAAAAAAAAAATACACACATGTACTCTGATTTTATTCACCTATGTTTTATTTTTTAAAATAGAAGTTAATAAACTTGACCATAATATTAACAAAAAATATCATGGTCTAAGTTTGACCACTCTTTTGATAAAACTGATTGTATAATATTAACATTGTCAGAATTAACATGGTGTTACACTATCTTCAAATATTGTAACAACTTATAAAACAAACATCACATTTTAAAACAGAATTCAATAGATTTATAATAAATCCCTACTCATTTGCTCACATTAAAATAAAAAAATTGTTTATTTCCAGTTGAGTGTTTATGGACATGGTATGATGTATTAAATCCTTTATTTTTATTAAAATTCTTTCTTTTTCAATATTTGCAAAGTGCAAATATAATTTTTCAAGTATTTTTTCAATTGTACAATTAAATTTAAAAAAAAAAAATCAAGTCCAGTTTATTGAGATTTAGTATAGAGCAAAGATTTTATACTAAAATGAATGGTTGAGTATTTTCAAAAACATCCATCAAATGTAACAAATGAAGATATAATTTTCCTAAAGGGTTAACATTATATTTTAGGTCGCTAATGAGATTCAAATT
This sequence comes from Epiperipatus broadwayi, assembly GCA_028023455.1. Lineage (NCBI taxonomy): Eukaryota > Metazoa > Onychophora > Udeonychophora > Euonychophora > Peripatidae > Epiperipatus > Epiperipatus broadwayi. Next base: position 3,368,406 of record JAQFVV010012527.1, read on the forward strand.
ATCAAAGAAGTAAATACTTTTTTGTCAATCATTGAAGTTTGGCTTTATATCATCATATTGCTTATGAATTTTCACAATTATTTTATTATTCAAAAAAGAAGAATACTACATACTTCTTTTTACTCAAGTCACAATAATATTTGTCACAGAACAAACATGAACGTTTTTGTGTGAAATTAAGACGTACTTATTGTTACAAGTCATTTTTAAAGAAAACTTTGCCCTAGTAATATGAAGTCTTAAAAACTTAATTGCAATAGCTGTTAAAACTTATCAGAAGTGATATTTATTTCTAAAGAATAAATGATGTTTTATCAAACAGCTTTAAGATGAAAACTATTTTTCAATTCCATTATAATTTTAATCTTGACGCTACTACCATTATTGGCCAACAACCTAAACTTGTAAATGCTCATATAACTTTTATTTAATTTACATTCTGATTTTTAATTATATTATAAACAATAAAACACTTAATGCTATTAATTGTAATTATAAATTTTAATGTTTATCTCTAAAGAAATGTAATAAACAAGTATGCAGGGCAGGAGGGCAAGACATATAGAGAAAAGATATAACCATGTTACTAAGTTGTAACCTATTAATGATTTTTACACCAATATTTCTATTTAGTCAAAATATTTGTGATAGTTAATCCTGTGGCCCATCAAATACTCCATTTTTCATAGATAACATTTTTAATAACTTTGAATCACAGTTGAACATACATATTAGTTGATTTAAAATCTCCATAAAGAAAAAAAAAAACAGTTCATTATTAACGTAATGCATTATCATCATCTAACAAGGCATGAAAGATTTTTTTCCCAATTTTGAATTTAGATGCTATATAAATGTTTATTATCAAGTCTTTTATTGATATATTTAGTAACTCCTAGAGTAGACGATATCAAGTGATTATACTGACGATGATTCAAAATATATCATTCAATGAATATTCAACGCTAAAACAGAAATGACGCTTTCAACTTATAGCTATCTGTATGCACAATAATATTTATATTCTCGGCAAAATATTAATATAAAACTTTAGCCACTAAAGGTTTTATAAAAGATTATAATAATTGAAATGTGCACTTTAATAAAGTTTATAATATGATACTTACTTATTTTTATTATCTTCACCAATTTATAATTTTTATTTATTTATTTCTGATATTTCCATTTTTACCACTTGAATAAACACTTAAAATTTATCTTTAGAATATCAGCAATCGGTTTGTCAAGACAACACTCAAATCCTAGACAACAGATTTCTGATGTTGCATTGATTAATTTTAAAAAATGATTAGGATGACATAATTTTAATATAATAACCATTAGCTGTGGGCACATTAATTATTAGCATGTATACAATCTTATTTTCTCAAATCTATTTTTTTTTTTTCAGTTGAATCATTCCCATCTTTTTCTCATTCATAAAAGCATTATATATTTCACATCCTTACAATACTTGAACATAAAGTAAAGTTAATATTGCATTCAGAATTGCTGTATGAGTAGAGAATGATGATGTAGCTTTATAACCATACAATCTCATAATTGCAGTCAAAGAATGATATATTTGTAGCAAAAAAGTTCATAACAACCAAGTTCTATATCAGTTAAGGTGACTCAAGACAGTAAAGTAAAAAAGAGATTGGATAATAAATAAATATAAATAAAAGGGATTTACACCCTAAGCCCATGTATAGCTCAATGATGTCTTGTTGAATACTGAGGATATCCTCAAACCAAAGCACAAGATAGAGACTTTTGAAAGGATGAGTGGCCATCTTATCTTTTGAACTTAAATTTAGGTATATAGGCCAATCTAAAATGACTTAATTTGAGAGTGTGAAGATGTTTCTTTATTCACTTTACATTTACTAATCTTTTTCTATATACTAACATTTGCAAAATTTCTCAATTAATATTCAACATGTGCTGTAAGGTTTGTTATAATAGTTAAATGATGTCTTGGTGAGTGCTTAGCATGTAAATCACTTCTGTTTAACTAATCTCTGGGTTTGTAAATAAAATTGAATATTACATAGTTTCTAATAGTTTGTAATACTAACATGAAGTAAATTGAAAAATTTCATGAACATTATTATAAAGAAAAAAATTAATGGATGTAAAATGAATAAAGAAACATATTCACGCTCTTGAACTAAGATACTTTAGATTGGCCTATATAACCAAATTTACATTCAAAAAATAAGATAACCACTCCTATCTTTTCAAAAGTCTCTATCTTGTGGTTTGGTTTGAGAGTGTATACTTAGTACTCAACAAGACATCATTGATCTATTATAGCAAACATTACAGCTCATGTACTTAGCATGTAAATCCCTTCTATTTAAATTACATATGTATATCCGATTGTTTGAAAATTCAAGGAATTTTGCAATGAAAATAATAGAGTTGAATTATAATTCATGAACTTTGAACTCCACAAACTGCCATTAAGCCACTGCACCAACCCACTCTGGACATATAGGGAATAAAAAAGAGAGACATTAAAATTCATTAGCTTTTTATGTACCAACACCTGACTGAAAGGCAGCAGATACTTTGCGTATATTGATAATTTTGATAAAGCTATGTCATGTTGTACAGTAGTTTTTACTGAGATACTGTTTATAGATTATATGCAGTATACATCAGATGTAATGTTCGTTTCTCTTTACATCTATTATGAATCTAATGTGAAACGTGAGTGTTGTACCTACTGTATATATATACTATAAATAAATACCCAAAGCAAAAAGTACATTTTTAATTTTTAAAAAATTATAGTTATTTAATATGAAGAAAACTACTGTTAGCAATATAAACAATTGTTATAATAATAGCAGTAATAGTCTTATAAAACAGATAAGAGTACAAACGTCTAATTAAATAACACATTTTTTTAAATAGTATTTATAATGACTTATTAAATCAAAGCACATTACATATATATTAAAAATGCAATCTGATAACGAATACTGATTATGACAAGAAATAAATTAATTGCCTTATTTAAAGCCGCCTTTTATAAAATGTCATAGACGAAAAATACATTGCAACATCTATCGTAATAAATAATGTATAATTTTCACCTTAGACAATAAAACATCTGTTTTTAAAAAACGATTTAAGTATCAAAATGTTTTAAAGGAATAATAAATATTGACAATGCAATGTTTTATTTACGTATACAAATTTCATTTTGAAGTGCACCAAAGTAATAAAACAGCAAATTGTTAGGTGTATATTAGTGATCGTAATTTAAATACTTTAAAAATTATCCATTTGCTATAAGTATTCGAAAGATAATACATTATAATTATAGGAATTAGCTTTAAATTGATGAGATGTCATTTTGAAAAAAAAAATTGTAAAACTTTATCTAAGAGTTCAACAAATCGATACTTCTAAAACTTTTCATAGTGGACATTTTTTTTTGTCGAAAATAAATATACTATATATAAAAATAATCTTTGTATAGCCATCTTAAGTTTTCTCTTTCCATCTGTATTGTATGTAATATGATCAACACCTTATTTTCAACATTACCATTCCACTGCAGAATGAAGGTTTACACAAGTTTAGTCCAGTTTTCCCGATCTTTAGCCACTTTTCTCGACATCATTCCAGTAAACTTTTTTATTTCGTCCATCCATTTTATATGTGGTCGCTTTGTAGGTCTTTTGAAATCCCTTGGAATCCAGTTTAAGATCTTAATTGCCCATCTATTATCATCTCTTCAAAAAATTTGTCCAACCAAGTTCGACTTCAGATACCTTTTTTTATTGATGTCAATAATACCTGCTTATTCTCTTAGTATGTATTTCATTTTTGATCTCTTCTTGGATATTTACATATTAGTCAGATTTTGAAATTTCACAGAAGTATTAGTACATTTGTTGGGTAATATTTATTTGGAAAAATGACGACCTATAACTGTATTTACTGGAAATGATACAAATATTTACTCACTTGTACACGCATTTACATTTTTTGAGAGAAATTATCTTCCACTATCTAAACTTATAAAGATTTTTTACTTTGTAAAATGGAAATAAAACAAACATGCATTTACAGGTTTTGTTTTGTTGTTGTGAGAAATGATCTTTCAATAAGTAAACTTTTATCAATCTAAATTTATTACAAGTGGTATACCAAAAAGAGAAAAAAAAATATATACTTATATTTAACCACCAATTCTGTTCATTTCCAAAATATCATTTCTTAGCATCACTGTAGTAGGCTAAACTTTCTTACCTCAAACCATGTTCTATTATGAATGCCTATTCTCTTATGACAATCCTAAACGAAACACCGCCAAAGTTTGTCGGACATAAAGTGTGACATCATGGTTGTAAAATTAGCAGCAAAACTAACATTTTTGACTAATAACTTTTTTTTCATTGGACTGTTATTTAATATTCGCTTACAAATTCCTTCCTTTCCTTTTAGAAGATTATAAATATGTTTAATTCTGTCTTTATATACACATTCGTTTGTGCTGGTGACTTTCATCATCGCCAACTAATATATAAGTACCTTTTCTTGTTACTCCAACATACTTTGTTGAATAGTCTAAAGACTCTGTATTGCATTTCTAAAAAAATGTCCAAGTTTCAGATTATAAGTAATTACTGGTAAAACACATTTATTAAAAAAGGCTTACTTTTCAAACACAAAAATCTATCTCCTTTTAATATTCAATTATTTCTATCAAAACGACTCTGTCCAAAATTAATTCAGTGTTTGCTATCAAAAGCATTCTGTCCAAGTTGAATTCTAAGATTAATTTTATTCATCATGTTTTTATCTGTATTTTTTTTTCTCATGTGTCATAGCATCAGCCGGGAAGTGAACCCGCTAACCCGGGACAACTGCTTGTAACCTCTCGACTATCTATATCGCTACTTTTTTATAATTCAACATTATCAATCTTTATTTTCTTCTTGTAAGAAAATTTACTGACCATTAGTTGTCATTTTTTAGTATTCACATTTAACCCTATTTTTTTTAATTTCATCTCATAACTCTTGCAACATTTTCTTTAAGCTCTGAAGCTTTATTTGTAAATATAAATATATTATCTGTAAAATCTAGATATAATTTAAATATATCAACAAATCTTATCATTTTTAAAAAGCCTTTTTAAAATAAAAATAAGTAATATATAAATAGAAATCTGTTTTTTCTAAAAACAATTTACTCATGAACAACTAATAACCAATTATATATAACACTGACTGGCCAAAAAAAAGGTGAGTCATAAGTCTTAAATAGATTTACAATTTATTGATTCTTAAATTAGTTTAATTATTAGTTTCTAATTAAAAATTTATTAGTGCATCTTATTATCTTCAACAATATGCTAAAAGCTAACCTAAAATAAAAAATATAAAACAAATAAAATAATGATTAATATACTAAATAAATAAGTTTTAATTGAATTTTTTTTAATTTTGTGCAAAATTTTAGATCTATTCATTACTAAAATAAAAACCCCTTAAGGTCCAATTGACTCAATTCATGCAACATCAACTTCTTCAAAAGAAAATTTATTTCATTTTATTACTAAATTAAAAAAACAACTGAGATCTAATTTTAGAAAAAAATCATAAATGAGAAAACAAACAAACAATTATTTTTATCTTTCCCTTAAAATAAAAAATATTTTCTTGTATTCTTAATATATAACTTTCCCCGATTAACGTCATCATTAATGTTAAAATTTTTATTAGAATTTTTAGCTCAAGTTAAAATCGGACCTCTAAAAATTAACCGTCTAAATAATGAACCTCTAATAATAGTTCCTATTCTTATCATTGTAACAGAATTTCGAATCTCCCTTTTGTCCTCAGTAATAGAATTCATCCTTTTTGAATGAATATTTTTTCGAATAATGTAAGATGCAGTTATTGACGTTGCAATAAATCACATAACAAATGAAATAAAATGACAATTTCTATAACAATATATTTTTAAAATTATATCCTTAGAATAAAATCCGTCTATAAAAGAAATTCCACATTCAGCTAAATTTGCATATTTAAACAAATTCTTAATAATTGATTAGTTACAAATTTTAATATTCGAATATCTGAATATGATTAAAATTATGAATAATCCTTCCAGAACAAGTAAATAACAACGCTTTAAATATTAACAAATGAAATAATGCTAAAGTTGGAAATCCTAAAGAAACCATTTTCATTATTAAATCAAGTTGACTAAGAGTTGATAAAGCAATAATTTAGAGGCTACATTTGATAAATTAGAAAATGAAATGAAAGAAGTAAATACTAATGCCGAGGCTTTAAAGCGCAATTTTTTAGAGTTGACTGAATTAAAGCACATTTTACACAAAAACACAAGTCTTCTTTGATGAGCAGATGCACGATACAAGCATGGCAAAGGAGAGCGTCACTCTTCTGAGCGAGGAAGCCTTGAGAGCAGGAGGACAAGCCTTGAAGTTGGGGTTTTGTGGCAGGAGTAATGTAAGCTTGTGGTTAAGACCTGTAGAGGTCCCTACTATCGTATATTTATACGCACATTCTTGAGCCTTAGTAAATATTACTTAAAATCATATTCAAAATTTGCAACAATTCTTGCTATTATTATAGTTAATCTTGTCATAAATAATAAACTAACTTTAAACATTATTTCTCTTCTAAAAAATTCTGAAAATCGAATTATTAAAAAACTTCAGCAGTAACAAATGTAGGTGAATGAACCAAAGCTGAAACAGGAATCGGCAGCCATAGCAGCAGGAAGTCATGCAGAAAAAGCAATCAGTACTTTTAGTAATTCCAGCTAATATTACTAATATAATTATAATATTAATAATATTATCAAATGAAGTTATTGAAATAAAATTTCAATTTCCATGATCTACGTTTTTTTTATAATTATAATTTAACCTTTATTCAATCATTAATTTAGATGCAATTTACAAATTTAACATTGATATCAAATTTATATACCAATATTTACATCTTTCACAGAGACCATATTAATCTTCAATAAAGTAGTAAAAAAGTACTTACTCCATTACATGAATAATTCCGGTTCATCACCCTACTAATCATCAGACCAGACAAACATACTCCATATCATTGTGTAAACTTCTGTTGGAGCAAGCATTTTATCTCTAAGTCTGATCCTACCTATTATTTTTTTAATTCTCTAAACAAATTGCTATTTGTTCCAAGGAATATTGATTTACATCTCACACATCAGATGGCAAACAGTACGAACACTGAGAGCCTAATGGATGAAAAAAAACCTCTTGCAATACATTCTGCTATTGGAATTTGTTTGGAACAATTAGATTTCAAGTAGGAATCAATCCAGATCCTAAGGCTCTGACACACTGCACATGTAAAGAAGATATGTAAAATAGAGTCTTCCACTCTCTCACAAAGTCCACACATCAGATCTATCTTAATAATACCCCTTCCATATGCCAAAAAGGGGTTCCAGATTGAGCTTTATTTAAAAATCCAAGTATTTTGACTCCAGTGTCCAATACATAAACCTTGTAATTAGATTTTTGTTAGTTGTCTTTAATATTACTGGTTCCAGATTCAGAATGGTAATCATCAAACAATATGCTTCCCAGAACTTTATATTCTCTGTGAATTGATGGCTGATCATCTGGATGACATTGTGCAATGTGTTACACACTGAGGTAATCAATTTTCCTCTCTTGGGCAGAGGTTTTGTCCATAAAATCAACCTTGAAAAAATGTGCCACATTCAGATAAAAGAGACAGAGTCTGCAGATGGCATTATATGACTTCTGGAAAATAAGGTGGAGATGGATTGCAGTGACAGCCCATTTAGCTTGGTCAGCTTTTGTAGAACTCATAAGCTGATAGCTGCAATCTTCCCTCCCCAATCTACATTTTATGCTATGTATATCAGGAGTTTGAAACAAATTAAATATGGAAATAGCACAGCTGAAGCACTGATTTATGGAATTTGAGCTCCAAATTCCACCTTTCTACTACTACACTAAACCACAACAGGCTATAAAACGTTAATTACTTAAAACTTAAACATTGAGAATAAAATCATAACCATATTTAACCATTTTAGTAGCACTGAAAAAAAACAAACAACTTATTAGTGAAATGAATCTATTGCTCAATAGTTTATCAATTTTTGAATTCTTTCAAAATCTGTAATCATAAATAGGATAAATTAATACTACATTCATTTTAAAATAAAAGATATAATTTTTAACATAAATTTATTTCTTTTACTGTGTATTTTTTTTCTTTCTGATGAAAACCAGTCCTCTGGTTGAAATATATTATTTATTGGATTTATAAGTCTTTTTTTTGTTTATATATATATATAATATAATATAAAAACCATCATACAATTACAAATATCCAGTAACGCCCTCTGTTTAAAGATCTATATCTCAATAATAGATTTGCTATTATTGAGATATAGATCTTTAAACAGAGGGCGTTACTGGATATTTGTAATTGTATGATGGTTTATATATTTTCTATAATTATTTCAGTTAGTGTTAACAGTAACTTTCTTTTCATATATATATATATATATATATATATCAAAACTATCCCAAATCTAAAATTAAACCAGACCAGCATAAAAATAATATTAAAACACAACCTAAGGTTTCACTGCTACAAGCAGACTTCTCAAGTGTAAAGAACTACAAAAAACTACACAATATATATACTATTAAAAACTACCCACAAATCCATTCGCTTCCCATCCACCCTTAATATTAAAAGAACTCTTAAATAAATTAATTCCTTCAAAATAATGAATTTTCAATAATAAAGACTCTTTAATTCTTCTTTTGATTTCATTTCTCTCAAAAAAGACAACCTTAGCTTCATCAAAATCAATAGTGTGGCCTGTATCTTTTTCATGGACATACAAAGCAGAACTAAGATATCTATTTTTAACTCTATTTTTATGAACCTTTATTCTTTCATTTAAACTCAAACTACTCTGACCTATGTAAACCTTCTTACAAAATAAACAAGGAATAAAATATACTACACCAGGAATAGTCTTTCTATCAAAAACTTCTTTTGTATTATTTAATAAATTATTCAATGTAACACCCCCTTTCCAAGCAATTTTCTTATTTCCAAACAATTTACTATTTCTACACACAATTTTATAAGAAGACAATTTAAATGGCAAAAAAGTAAAATCATATTTTTCTTTAACCTTTACATCCTTACAAATATTACTATTAAATAAAATACTTTTAACAAATTTATCAGAGTATCCAACACTCAAGTAATCTTTATAAAATTGATATTTCTGAAACAAAGCTACCCCACTAGAATTATTTAATTTAACATTCCTATGACAATAATTCCTTAAAGCAGCTACTTTATGAGATACAGACTGATAGCTATCAGGTTTAATTATAGATCTTAATTCTTTATTTTTAACTAAATGACTGCACAATAAACAATTAGTTTTTATATTTCTAATCACCAAAAGATCTAAAAATTTTAACTTACCAATATCTAACCCCTCTCCTTCTAACACAAATTTTATAGAAGGATCAAAACAATTAAACTCATTTACAAATTCCTTCAATTTATCATTCTCAACTACAAATAAACAATCATCAACATATCTGACAAATAATTTTACATATAAACAATTCTTTTTAATAATAATTTCATCTTTTATAAAACTAATATAAACTGAACATACTAAAGGAGAAATAATATAACCTATTATCCACCTTTCCTTAATCTTATAAAAATTACATAGAATCTTCCAATAACAAAAGCAAATCTTTAATTACCTTAATTTTATTTTTTGATAAAGAACTTTTTTAAATCAATACAGACAAAATTTCATCAATACTGCTTAACCTATTAACAACAGTATTGATGTTCTTTTGTCTGTATTGATTAAGAAAAGTTCTTTATCAAAAAATAAAATTAAGGTAATTAAAGATTTGCTTTTGTTATTGGAAGATTCTATGTATTTTACTTATAAAGGTAATTTTTATAAGATTAAGGAAGGGTGGATAATAAGTTATATTATTTCTCCTTTAGTATATTCAGTTTATATTAGTTTTATGGAAGAGGAAATTATTATTAAAAAGAATTGTTTATATGTAAAATTATTTGTCAGATATGTTGATGATTGTTTATTTGTAGTTGAGAATGATAAATTGAAGGAATTTGTAAATGAGTTTAATTGTTTTGATCCTTCTATAAAATTTGTATTAGAAGGAGGGGGGTTAGATTTTGGTAAGTTAAAATTTTTAGATCTTTTGGTGATTAGAAATATAGAAACTAATTGTTTATTGTGCAGTCATTTAGTTAAAAGTAAAGAATTAAGATCTATAATTAAACCTGATAGCTATCAGTCTGTATCTCATAAAGTAGCTGCTTTAAAGAATTATTGTCATAGGAATGTTAAATTAAATAATTCTAGTGGGGTAGCTTTGTTTCAGAAATATCAATTTTATAAAGATTACTTGAGTGTTGGATATTCTGATAAATTTGTTAAAAGTATTTTATTTAATAGTAATATTTGTAAGGATGTAAAGGTTAAAGAAAAATATGATTTTATTTCTTTGCCATTTAAATTGTTTTCTTATAAAATTGTGTGTAGAAATAGTAAATTGTTTGGAAATAAGAAAATTGCTTGGAAAAAGGGTGTTACATTGAATAATTTATTAAATAATACAAAAGAAGTTTTTGATAGAAAGACTATTCCTGGTGTAGTATATTTTATTCATTGTTTATTTTGTAAGAAGGGGTAGTTACAGATAATTCAACTGATGATGTATTACCCTGAAGGCATATCAGTCTGATGTTGCGATTTTTAAGATAACGTCTCCAAGTAATCTGTGGACACATGTAATCTCTAAAATGTGTCTGCAGATCACGTGAACATGGTACGTTAAAAATCGCAAGATTAGACTGATATACCTTCAGAGTGATATGTCTTCGGTTGAATTATCCAGATCACGTGATAAAAACTATTCAAAAATTAACAAAAATCTGATGCAGGTCAGGCAAATACTAAAAAAAAAAAATGTACATGCATGCATCAAAATAATTTAGAAAAAAACTATATTATAATTTATAAAACCACCCTATATTATGCTCAATTATAAAAAAACAGTGTGTAATGCTGGAGTTGGTGGGGGGCCCCCTTGTGTTTTTGATGAGCCGAAGGCTCAGCGTACATCTATACCTGATATAACTCTCATAGATGTAATTTTTATAATTGCCGATGAATTTACGAAAAATATTTTTCTGTATGATACAATTCAGAAATTAAAAATTAAATTAAAAATTGCCGATGAATTTATGAAAAATAATTTTCTGTATGATATAATTCAGAAAATAAAAATTGCCGATGAATTTATGAAAAATAATTTTCTGTATGATATAATTCAGAAATCTCATAGCTGTAATTTTTATAATTGCCGATGAATTTACGAAAAATAATTTTCTGTATGATATAATTCAGAAATTAAAAATTGCCGATGAATTTACGAAAAATAATTTTCTGTATGATATAATTCAGAAATTCAAAATTAAATTAAAATGTAATTCAATGTAAGTTTAATATTTGTAGAAATATTAACAAAAATTTTTTGTAAATTTTAAATAAACAGCTAAATAAAAAAGACGCGATTTAATACAAATCTGGTATTAATGGCGTCGAGAAAACGCCACACTTTTACATGCATTTGGTACTGTATATTGCAAAATTGTTTTAAAAAATTATTGCAAATTATTTACACATTAAACGTAATTCAATGTAAATTTGAGAATTGTAGAAATATTAACAAAAAGTTTTTGTAAATTTAAAATAAACAAATAAAACACTTTACCCGAATTAATGCATTAATGGCATCCTTGGTGAAAACATGTTAATGGCGTCGAGAAAACGCCGCAATTTTACATGCATTTGCTAATTTTAAAAATGTACTGTATATTGGAAAATTGTTTTAAAAAATTATTGCAAATTATTTACACATTAAACGTAATTCAATGTAAATTTGAGAATTGTAGAAATATTAACAAAAACTTTTTTTTAAAATTTAAAATAAACAAATAAAACACTTTACCCGAATTAATGCGAATCTGGCATTAATGGCATCCTTGGAAAAAATGTGTTATCACATGCATTTAGTACATACTGTATATTCGAAATTTGTTTTAAAAAAATATTGAAAATTATTTACACATTAAACGTAATTCAATGTAAGTTTCAGAATTGTAGAAATATTCTCACAAAATTTTTGTAAATTTAAAATATACAGATAAATAAAAAAAACACTTTATCAGAATAAATTATTTACACATTAAACGTAATTCAATGTAAGTTTCAGAATTGTAGAAATATTAACAAATTTTGTTTTTTAAATTTAAAATAAACAGATAAATAAAAAAACACTTTACCGGAATAAATTATTTACACATTAAACATAATTCAATGTAAGTTTGAGAATTGTAGAAATATTAACAAAAAATTTTTGAAAATTTAAAATAAACAGATAAATAAAACACTTTACCCGATTTAACAGCTCAAAAAAGTAACTGTGGTGCTGTGGATAGCAAAATCACAATAGACAGAAAAATCAAAAAATTTCCCAAACCTCTCTCCGAAGTTTAAATCTCATGGGTGAAAAAAAAAATTGACTCTCTGATGGATTAATCATGCCAGTCACTTTGTTGCCATGACAACATTGTCATGCAAAAACCGTCGATGTCTACCGGAAGGGAAATTGTTAAGTCAAATACGTCATTGGTTGAATTATCCGTAAGTACCTAAGAAGGTTTACATAGGTCAGAGTAGTTTGAGTTTAAATGAAAGAATAAAGGTTCATAAAAGTAGAGTTAAAAATAGATATCTTAGTTCTGCTTTGTATGTCCATGAAAAAGATACAGGCCACACTATTGATTTTAATGGAGCTAAGGTTGTCTTTTTTGAGAGAAATGAACTCAAAAGAAGAATTAAAGAGTCTTTATTATTGAAAATTTATTATTCTGAAGCAATTAACTTATTTAAGAGTTCTTTTAATATTAAGGGTGAATGGGAAGTGAATGGATTTGTGGGTAGTTTTTAATAGTATATATATTGTGTAGTTTTTTGTAGTTCTTTACACTTGAGAAGTCTGCTTGTAGCAGTGAAACCTTAGGTTGTGTTTTAATATTATTTTTATGCTGGTCTGGTTTAATTTTAGATTTGGGGTAGTTTTGATTTTATATTGACTAGTTTAGCTTTATGCTTGTAATGTTTATATATATATATATATATATATATATATATATATATATATATATATATATATATATATATATATATATATTAAACAGTGGAACAAACGCCTTCTTTCAATAAATTTTACAGAGAAAAAATAAAAGGACAACATTACTTCACAGGCTCACTGTTGATTCTTGTTTTATACACAAAGAGCTTTGCTTATTGCTGAACAAGCTTTGTGATAAATGCTTAGCAAGTGAAAGCATTTAAAATATATCAGAAATAATATCCAAATCCCAGACCAATGGTTTCATGCTTTGGCACTTCTCAGTGAGATTCTAGGGTAGTTTTAGATGATCTAAAAATACCAATCCAAAGGCAGCATTTATCTAAGAGTTTACCATTGGGTAGACAATCTGAAATTTTCAGACACTTAAATGTCTTCAAATCCATCTATCTAACTCAAATAGCTATATGGACCTATATGATTTGGCTGAAGTTCTCTCAGCCACATATAGCTATTTGAGTTAGATAGCTGGTTTTGAAGACATTTAAGTGTCTGAAAATTTTAGATTTTCTACTCAACAGTTATCTCTTAGATAAATTCTGGCTTTGGGGTGGCATTTTTAGATCTAGTGTCTGAAACTATCCTAGCATCTCACTGAGGAGTGCCAAAGCATGAAACCATTGGTCTGGGGTTTGGGTGGTGATAGAGATAGTTTAAATGCTTTCTCTTGCTAAGCATTTATCACAAAGCTTGTTGAGCAATTAGCCAAGTGCTCTGTTTATATTTACAAGCATAAGAAAATTGGGTCATGTCAAATATGACTCTATTTTTTAGTTTTTATTCACTATTTATATATAGTCTTTGCTTAAATCTTAAGTGATGTTATATTGCTAAGACTACTAGTACATGGTTTGGCTAAAGATCTCTCAACCCTATACAGCTATGTGAGTTAGATAGCTGGGTTTGAAGACATTTAAGTGTCTGAAAATTTCAGATTTTCTACTCACAGGTTAACTCTTAGATAAATGCTGGATTTGGGTTAGTATTTTTAGATCTAGTATCTGAAACTACCCTAGTGCCTCACTGAGGAATGCCAAAACATGAAATCATTGGTTTGGGATTTGGGTACGTTTTCTGATAGAGATATTTTAAATGCTTTCTCTTGCTAAGTTTTACACATTTATCACAAAGTTTGTTGAGCAATTAAGAAAACTTTTTGTTTATATTTAAAATCTTAAAAAAATTAGGTCATGTGATATAAGACTCTATTTTTTACTTTTGTTTCATGTTCTATTTTAGAATATTAGAAACATTTATTGACCTATATTGGGTTGTTAGCTAGATTAAAACCTGAAATTTTTAAGCTAGTCATTTTCTGTTGTCATGAGCTTGATAAGTAGATATGCTCATAAAACTGATAATAATTTTAAATCATAAATGCACAAAGCTACTGATTACCATTTATTATCTGAATAAAATATTGCCCCTGACAACAGATTCTTGATATTCTATTGGTTTATGTTAAGCACTGACAGGGGTATAATGATTTATTGCTAATCATAGGAAAGTCTTTACAATTACCTTTTTTTATTATTATTGTTACCTTAGAGATATTTTTTTATTTACCTTAAAACTTTTTTAAAGTACTTCTAAACATTGTTTATTAGTTATATTCTACACACAACAAAATAGTGCAGCTTTGAGGCTGATAAAAGGAAGAACATTGAGATGTTTAAAAAGGAACTAATAAATGCAAAATACAATAAGAGAGCAATCAATAATAACATTAGGAATTTTGAAAACGGTCCCATACGAGAACAGAAACAAAATAAACCTCGTATCTTGCTGCCATATATTAAAAATATACATAAAGATTTACACACAATCTTTAGTAATGATTTTAGTTTATGTTACTGCTCTCCTCCCAATTTCAACAGATGTATAAACAACACTAAAGACTACATTCCCCCAATATATGCACAACACGCCGTTTACAAGATCGCGTGTAGTAATAATAATTGTCCGGCAGCATATTATGGGGAGACTAGGGCATCCATTCATACAAGACTTGCACAACACATATATGCATACAATAAGGCCTCAGTTGACACATCCCACCCATCTATTTTTGCACACAGCACACAGCTTCTATGGGGCACCAGTGTAGGCCAGACAAGCCTCACGTTATGTGCAGAGAGCAGCATGAATTGCGAAGAAAAGTGAAAGAGGCATGTTATATCATCTCTGATGTGCATGATGCATTTTATGCCATATCTAAGAAATGGCAGATATAGATCTATTCCACCCTTATTTGCATATTTAGTCTGACCTAAATTTGCATAATTTACTTGAAAGCGCGTGAATAAATCGATAAAAAGTTAGTCATTCGTTTGATTTATGGCTATTATATATATTTAATTTATACATGTGTATTTTCATATTAACACAGATATTATAATTTACAAATATAGCTTTATGAAACCATTGAAATATCATATTTCTTTTACATATACAAGCTATTAAAATAGCAGCAACTGTCACCATATAATAGTGCCATTCAGTTCAAGCTATAGTAATCAACAGATACTAGAGGGTTTGTGTTTTTCACTGATAAAAGCCATAAGCTAGAAATTGGCACAGGGATATTGAATGAGTGGGCACTAGATAGGAATTTAAATTGCACAAAGCTCCTGGCATCTATTGATTACTATAGCTTACATCTAGATGGCAATATTGTATAGAGAAAATTGCTAGTTTTATAGCTTTATGAACCTAAAAACTAATTTTCTAATATGTATTGGGCAATATTAAAAGCAGCAAGTTATTAATATTCAAATATTTTATTTCCAACAGTGAAAAAAATAATTAAATGGTTAGTTGCTTAGAAGGTCATCTGATATTAAAGGACGTAAAATTTCTAAGTTTTAATTTAGGAATCTTTATCTCTTAATTGCATTACCTTATGAATGCAAAAATCTCCCAGAATATTTAAATACTTATTTTGTGAAAGAATCGATGAAGGTAATATAAAAGGGATATGGTTCTCTTGCCAAGCTGTCTGCAGTTCCTTCTCTGAATCAATGCATATGTGATATATCTAACCACAGGAAAAAAGATGTTAACATTAATTATTGGTTTAAATTGAAGAAAAATTGCTATTGAAAAATTTGAATTGATTCAAACTGCATATAGCAATGAAGCTATATGTCATAAAAATGTTATAGCATGGAGATCACTGAAGATGAACCACAAATAATTCACTATTCAATCATGTTAACATCTTAAAACTTTTGTGGTGAATAGAAAAACTATATCACTATGTAACATGTAATGTAGATGTCACTACAAACAAATTGGAGTGAAAACCAGGCACTTTTTCACAGGAACAAATTGTGTATATATCTAAGCTTTAAATTAAAATGAACCATATATACAACCACTTTGAATAATGGAGTTTAAAATGAGATGTAGTGATAAAAAGTTTAAAAAAAATTAAAAATATCTCTAAAGTTGATGAGTATTCATCCTTCAACAAGTCATTAAATGTGGATAGGAATTAATTCCTACTTTGTGAAGGTGGTGTGAAGAAAAAGTGTCAATCTATATATACAAATATGATGATTCTGATGTTTAATACCTCTACCCTAACAAATGTAGATTGTTCACAAAATACATGTATAGTGAGGGAAAGGCGTATGAATTTTTTACACAGGTGGATAATTGTAGTATAATAAAATTTGAGATGAAAAGTGCATTGATAAAAATTAAATTTAAGGTACTGGATATAGCTTTCAAATGTTGCATTTTACAAAGTCATATTATGGTACTAGATAAATATTGATGTAGTAACTTTTATACTTACAATGATCAATTTTACAAATAAGTAATTGGAACCCCAGCTGCATCTCCCATCACTAATGTTTCTGCCAATTAATTTGTAAAATAATTTGGAACCCAGACTGTAAACTTAGCATTATACAAACTATCTAACTAGCTCAGATATATTAATCACATATTGTTCACATGGGAAGAAAAAATTGAATGACTTCTTAATATAATAAACATCACATGACCACCACTTCTTATGCTTGTGTATAACTGTTGTTAAAACAGGCAAAACTCACTATACGTATTGCCACACACAGCAAGCTAGAGTAATCAATGGATGCCAGAAGGCTTGTGTATAAAATCCGCATCTAGTTCTTACTCATCCAATAAAAAAGCCAGAAACTAGTCTGGAGATATTGGATGACTAGGAACTAGATGGGGATTTTATGCATAAGCCTTCTGGCATCCATTGATTAATCTAACTTGCTGTGTGTGGCAATACATATAGTGAGTTTTGCCTGTTTTGACTTCTTAATACCTATTAATAACCTTCACCTCCAAATTAGGTTCATTATGAAAATGTAGAAGGATTGAAAACTCCCCTTTCGTGATGTTATCATTTCTAAAACTAACAACAAAACATAAATATGTTTTTAAATATAGGAAAATTTACACATACTAATAGATACCTAAAGAAAAAATCACATTATTATCCAGACCAAGTATTCTCAGTAGCTAAGACACTTTTCACAAGAGCATTCTTATTCTCAAATACATCTGCATTAAGAAAAGAAAGCAAATACATATGTGATGTTACTTACAAATGAATGGTTATAATACCATCACTATAAACAGAGCAATGCACAAATCAAAAACTCTCCACAAAGAAAAAAAGCAAATGTTTTACTAGAGTTTGCATTCTTTATAAAAAAAAAACAACAGACTGGAAAAGTTCTGAGACACTATGACATCAAAAATATTTTTTACTGAACAAATGATTAATAGTTTTTCTGATTAAATCTAAGAATGTAATCCCCTTGGAAGTGAAGGAATCTATGAGATCTTATGTGGCATGTGCCCAAGCACACACACAGAAAGCAGTGATTAATGTATAAATGATAAAAGAGATGAACACTTTAATACAGTGGAAAAACTTCCAACATCTTCAATACTTGTCCTTCAGGTTTTATAGACTGGCCACACATAGATTTTTCAAATACTAAATCAGAAAATATTTAGGGAAACTATAGAAATATTCAAAAAATAACAAATTGCATTAACACACATGATGAAACAATGGAAGAGTTTCCTCCTGTAAATGAATAAAATTACCAAATTTAAGTCAAACTATTTAACAACTAAATTATACTATCATTTCTGCAACCACATGATTAGTGTTTAGATGAATGCAAGTGTTAGCTTATCAAAACATTGTCACCTGTTATAAACAATGAGGATTGCCAATTCCTCAACAAGCTTTATGATAAATGCTTAGCCAGAGCCAGCACTTAAAATAGCTCTGTCAACCCCCCCCCCGACCATGGTTTCATACTTTGGCATTCCTCAGAGAGGTGCCAGGGTAGGTTCAGACACTAGATCTAAAAATACCAACCTAAAGCCAAGCACTTCTCTGAACCTACCCTGGCACCTCTCCGAGGGGTGCCAAAGCACAAAACCATGGTCAGGGGTTGGGGGGGGAGGTTCCTGACAGAGATATTTTATGTGCTGGCTAAGCATTTATTATAAAGCTTGTTGAGGAATTGACAATCCTCATTGTTTATAACTTACAAGCTTAAGAGAATAGCGTCATGTGATCTATGACTCTTATTTTGACTATTGTCACCTGTTATTTTACTTTTATTTTATTAAACATAGTCACTCCCAAAAACATGATTTATAACATATCTTTTGCCATGAAGATATTCATTACATATGCCATGAGTCTGGACAATAGTACCAAAAACACACTGGCTATTTATAATTATTATATAATTATTTTTCTTTATTTAATACATATATACACTTATTACTTAATTAATATTTTGGATGCAATTTGAAATTTATAATTGCAGTTTGTAATGTTATAATTGACTATTTATTTGTTTGCATTCAGAATAGGTTGTATTTACTTGTTTAAAGAGGTTTATTTAAACTTCTTTGTATCAATAATTTCCAATCTTTGTAGTCAAGTTGCAATCTTTAGTGTCTATATTCTTATATTAGACAATTGATAAAGGTGGGGATTCCACCTTTATTGTTAAAAGACGGTTGCCTTGACAACAGTTTGAAATTGTTGATTGTTATTGACATTGGGATTGTTTAAGTGTTGACTGTTTTTAATGATATATGTATATGTATGTAATATTTACAATTTGAAGACACACAGACATATATATATATAATGACCTTTTAATTTAGTCTTCATAATATTTTGTACCCACATGTGTGTTACTTATATTGGCTTATTTATTAGTCAGTTTTTTATTTTTTTTATTTTCTGTAAATCTCTGAAATCTCCTCAAAAATTAATAAACATTTAAAAATTATCTTTGGCCAACCTTGGAAGAATATCAATTTATATAATAGCACATTGCTTGCTGTAATGATAATATTATTATCACTTAGTCATGTTATTTAATAGCTAAATATCTGACATTTAATTAAATATGCATAAAACACACATTACATGCTTACGTAAAGACATTCAAATTTATGCATATTTTTTTATAAATACATATCATTGTCCATTTATTCAAACAAATATGAATATATATGTTGCAGAAGTTTCTCCATCTAAGTTTTCAAAAATATTAAACGAAAATTAAAAATTCATAAATTTGAATTTATAAATTTATCCTGCTTGAGTGAATGCCAGCATAAATTATTTTATAGACAGCCATTTTATTGAGTCATATTGTCTTTCTCCATTTATTATTGAATGATTTTTTGTTTTTGTTTTGTATAAATGAACTATTCTATATTTTTCCAATTATTTTTTATAAGTTTTAAAGTGTAGATATTAAAAATTAAGTTATGTTGCAAGCGTGTGTATATATATTAAACGTTTCTATTATCTTAGGTTTTCCTTTTATTCATGCTTTCAGATATTCACGAAAAGAATTGTAATTAAATATAGAAAATACTGTACCTGTATATAAATATAATTTAAGTTTTGTCTGTTTGAAGACATAATATTATGTTGGTATATGTATATACATACAAAGAAAAAAAAATTAAATTGTTAATTAATTTTTTTTATTATTTTAATTTATAAAAGTTAATTAATAAAAAAGGTAATTTATGCGATATTATTTATTTATTACGACTGAAACAAATTTATCATTGTACCAATTTTACATTACCAGTTCAATGTAATTTACAAGTATAATTATTTTAGAAAACCTTATCAGTTAATCTAAGTCTCATTTGTTAATCAAATCATCAAGCGATGATAATACCAATAAGAAATATTAAAATAAATTGCTATGTTTATTTCAAACAATTTTAAATACAGGTGGAATGAATTTTCATTGGTAACCTAAACGTTTAATTTTGATTTAACACCGTACTTTACTAAAATACATAGTAATTATAATAAATCACGTAGAATAAATAGTTTTGTTAAGATGGGCTGTAACCAAGATTTTCTAATTTAATTATTAAAAAAAAAGTACAATGAAAAAATAAGTTGATTTAAAAAAAAAAAAAAAAAGGTTTTACAAACAAATGTTAGAAATATAAGTTACTTTGAAAAAATAAAAACAGTAGAAAATATACAGAATAGAGAAGTTGGTTAAATAAAATGTAAAAACTTGCATTTAGAAATTAACAGCCTTCCTGTATCTATGGCAGCGGGTTTTAATCCTTTTTATAAATTTCTAAAATATTTGATAGTAGTAAATTCTATATAAGTATTAATCACCTGTATTATTAATATAGATGGAAACATAATGGAAGAAATTAATCATAGAATTAAACTTGGTTGGAGTGCTTTTGGTAGAAATAACTTGATACTAAAAGGAAATATGCCTATGTGTTTGAAAAGAATGGTTTTTAACAAATGTGTTTTACCAGTTCTTACTTATGGATCTGAGACTTGGACACTTAGTAGAAGAGCAATACAGAGACTTCAGACCACTCAAAGAAGTATGGAGAGATGTATGTTGGGAGTAACAAGAAGAGATCGAAAACGCAATGTATGGGTAAGACAACAAACAGGTGTTACTGACCTTACTGAAAAAATTAAAAGATTGAAATGGAGTTGGGCTGGACATATTGCTAGAAGAAATGATAATAGATGGACAATTGAAATTTTAAACTGGATTCCAAGAGATTGTAAAAGACCCAGAAAGAGACCACATGTGAGATGGATGGATGAAATAAGAAAATGTGCAGGGGTGTTGTGGAAAAGACAAGCTAAAGATCGGAGAAGATGGATTAAACTTGGAGAGACCTTCATACTGCAGTGGATTGATAATGGTTGATGATGATGATGTAATACAATACAATCATTACGATATATGCATTAAAATATCAATACAAAGAATTAAAAAAAAATAGAACAGAAGAAAAAATATAGTTATAAATTAAAAGAGAGAAATCATAAGACTAATTGAGTAGAATATGAATGCACACATAGTGATAAAGATGGAAAAATAATATCCAGAGATGAGATTTTTATACAGGCAGGATGTAAATAAAATCCATAAATATTAATGATTTAATAGATTTCAAACATATGCAATATATGGTAAGAGAAGAAACATGTGTTACTGATCTCATTGAAAAAATTAAATGACTGAAGTGGAGTTGGGCTGGACATATTGCTAGAAGAGATAATAATAGATGGACAATTGAAATCTTAAACTGGATTCCAAGAGACCCTAGAAGACCCAGAAAGAGACCACATGTGAGATGGATGGATGAAATAACAATGTGTGCAGGGGTGATGTGAAGAAGAGAGGCCGAAGATCGAAGATGGATTGAACTTGGAGAGACCTTCATCCTGCAGAGGATTGATAATGGTTGATGATGATGATGATGAAACATACATTACTGAAAGCATAGGTAAAGAATTCTAGAATATATGTAGCTGAGATTGCAGAAGAACTTCATTGTTAATTAAAAAATGTCTTCTCTTTGCGGTCTTAAAGGAACCAACAAAGCAAATTTTTAATGTTCTTGCCAGAAGTTCAGATTTTAGTAGCTATTATTACCATATAAATAGGTATTGTTGGGCAAATCTGATTACCTATATCAGCATGAGGAGGAATATATGAGTATATTGGTATATTTCTGAGTTTCCACCAGGGATAACTGAAATATCAGTTAAGCTTTTTAAAAGTGAGATAAATATGTATATGTGAATATTTTTTATTTTTTTTTATTATTATAGACATTTATAATAATGACATAAAAATAAATACCATGATCCTTACTCCCAAGAGGCTACCAAATCACTAGCAAAAGTGACAGTTGGGAACTGAAGGTGAAAGATATAGTTATCATTTTATAATGATCTTTTATTTAGAAATCTACAACTGTAAATCACTTTCAAATCAAGGAAAATTGCAAGAATTGGGAAAAGATCTATGTAATATAAAATGGGACATTATTGAACTTTATGGAGTTAAAAGAAAAGTTAAAAAGGCAATTGATTTAAAAGATATAGATGAACTTTATTACAAAAGTACAAATATTGAAAGCATAAATGGAATGAGTTTTGTTACAAATAAAAAGTGAAAGTACAATATTGTTGAGATTGATGATACATCAGACAGGATGGCAAGATGAGTTATTCAAAGTAACCTGCAATTTACTAAATGTAGATAATTCAGGTTTATGCCCCAACAAGTTTTCATTTGGATGAAGAAGCAGAATTTTTTTGATTGATGAACAAATGATTTAGATCAGACCAAATAATATTTAAAAAAAATTATGGATGATTTGAAAGATAAAAGTGCTATGAGTAAATTTGGTTATTGTGAAAGAAACAGGAGTTCACAGAAAAAGAAAAACTATATATTATTTAAGAACAATGCTTAACTGAAATAGATATTTAAGCATCCAAGTGAAAGTATAGGTGAATTGGATTACATTTTGACTGACCAGAAATATATATTTCAATATTTCAGGGATCTTAATTGATTCAATACAAGATGGGTTCATCAATTGAGATGTTAAATACTTATTAATTTAAAACTAGAGAGAAAAAACATAACTATCTATATTTCCAACATTTAAAATAAATTAGAATTTGAAAATTGTTTTAAATTATTAACAAACTTTGAAAATGATCCAGATTTGAATAAAATCAATGAAAAGATAACTGATACTCTATTAAGAACTTTAGGAAAGATAATAGGAACAAAAAAGTAACAATTTAATAGTAAAAATTGCGCTTCTATTAATTCTATACAAAGTATTTATCATTACAACTGCTGACAAGAAACTTTGAATTCTAATCAATCAAAAGAGCAAGCTGGATTTAAAAATGGTTTTAGCAGAGGAGATCACATCCAAATTTAAGAGAAGTTAAAATAGAACTAATGGATATGAGCTGCCATTATATTTTGAATTTGAAGATTATGAAAATGCATTTGATGCCATAAATTTTTTATAGACCCTGGATACTGCCATATTATCATATTCCACAGTGATTAGATTACATAATAATACCAAATATATTAACATTGGGGGAAATGCATGGCAGGGGGATTTCATATCTCCAAACGTTTTCCAGCAATTTTGCAAGTATTTAAAGAATTAAAATGAAAAACTAAGGAAGTAAAAAAAGGTTAATTGAATCATCTAAATTTTGTAGATGATATAGGGGTATTTATAAATAATGATCTAGAGCTTCAGGAAATATTGTGAGTTATCAGATTAAAGTAAAAATGTTTGATTAAAAATAAATGCTAAAAAAATTAATGTAATGTTCAAATGATTTTTCTCAGAAGCAAAAAACCAAATTTCTAATCATGTATTACAAAAGGTTAGCAATTAAATATATAATGGTCAGATTATTAATGCAAATGTAAACACAATAAATGAAATGCTTTGGTAGAAATAATTTAATATTAAAATGCGTTTGAAAAGGCAAATTTTTAATATGCCTTTTACCAATTCTTATTTATGGATGTAAAACTTGGACACTCAACAGCAAAGCAATACAGAACATTCAGCCTTCTCAATGAAACATGAATAGATGTATGTTAGGAGGTGAACAAACTAAAGTATATTACTGATATCATTAAAAAATTACTAAGATCCAAATGGAACTGGAATGGACATATTGCTAGAAAAGACAATAATAAAAGGACAATTGAATTAAAATATTGAATTTCATAAGATATAAAATATTTAAAAAAAGACCACATATGAGATAGATAGATAAAATGAGGATGCTTGCTAGTGTGATGTGAAGAGTAGAAACCTGAGAAACTGGATTATTCTGCTATTTAATAGATTGATAGTGATTGAAAATGATGATGATGATGATAGCAAGTCAAATAATATAGAACTATAGTAAACTACTAATTAAGAGGTTTAAGATCTTAAAAATATTATTGGAATAAGAGTTGCTTCAATAATAGAAAGAAAATTGGTATTATTAAAAAAGAGAAAAATGTAAAGAAATGTGTGAAAGAATTCTATAAGTAACTGTACATAATAATAAAGACAAAGAAGAGAAAGTAGTCAGTACAACAATGTCAAATATTTTTTAAAAGAAAATAGAGGTCAGGGTATTTTAAAAGAGGCAGAAGACAAAATACAAAACTGTTGATAAAATTATATACTAAATGTTTAAATAATATAAATGCATCAGATGATTGGAATAATGCTGTAGTAATATTAATATTTATAAAAGTTAAAAAGAAAAGGTTAAGAATATATATCTAACCTTTTTCTGCTTTACACAAGATCATTCCAAATTATCTACAAATATATTTTAGACTCAAATCAATAATTAAGAAAGTTAATTTCAATAATTAAGAAAGTTAATTTAAAAATGGTTTACCACAAATAAATGTTAAGAACATTTTTAAAAATAAACAATAAATCTCATTTGTTATTTTTATTTGATTTATAAGTTGCGAAAGGCAGTTGGATCTGTAAGCATTGCCACTAGATTAAAGTTTTAGAACATTATTTCACCATCAAAAATATTTTCAAATTCTAAAAAATATGAATCAAAATCTAACAGCAGTAATTTTATTATATGATGACACTAAAGAAATAAATATCAATAAAACTGTGCGCAGAATGATTCCATATCTTCTAAACATTTACATAAATAGTAACATATAGGATTTAAACTCAGATTTTCAAGCACCCTTCATCTATTCACATTATCTCATACAACTAATACACATGACTACACACATGTAGAAAAGATAAATAATCACCAATACAGGTATTTTGTGCTAAACCAGCACTCATCAGTTGGTCCAGATTATCATTTTCCATATATATATATATATATATATATATATATATATATATATATATATATATATATATATATATAATCAGTGCTCAGTTTATATTAAGATAGCAAATCTTCATACTTTAATGAACAGGCTTCAATCTACTCCAACTTCCAACTTTTCAGCCATCCATATCATTGAAAATCTGATGATGAAAATCCCATGCTGATGCCAATTTGCTATCTTAAAATAAATTGAGCACTGATTATATATATATATATGAATACTCCATCAATTATATTTGATCATAATAAAATATGTAATTATGGTTTTAAATTTAATAATAGAGATATAAAAATTATTCAAATTGAAAGGTGTAGTGAAAAACGTAAAATTAAAGAGGCAATGATGATATCTAGGAATAGAGGTGGTTTGATGAATAAACAATCGGCTAATATAAAGACAACAGAATTGTGGGAAATTTGAATAGATTGAATGATGGGTAATGCAAGTTTTTATTTTTTGTACGTTTGTATTAATAGTTGAAAATAGATTGTCAGTGAAACAATTGAAAGTACTTCTGGTAAAGAATATATTATTTAATTTTGAATACTGTGTTAAATATATTTGTTTGAATTATTATTATATAATTTAAAAGTACAGACATTTAATGGTTGTAGTTATATATATATATATATATATATATATATATATGTGGGAGATGATAATCTGGACCAACTGATGGGTGCTGGTTTAGCATGAAATACCTATATTGGTGATTATTAACTTTACTACATGTGAGTAGTCATGTGTATCAGTTGTATGATAGTGTGGGTAGATGAAGGGTGTTTGAAAATCTGAGTTCAAATCCCCTATACTTGCAATTAAGCTCCAGGTTTGTGAAGAGTACCTGGTTTTCAAATATTTATAAATTGTAATAAAGTATTTTTGTGGTTAATAATAAAAACATTTGGAAGATTATTTCAATTATCTACATTTTGCAGATAGTGCGATCGCTTTATCAAATGGTGAGTAAGATCTACTGGAAATGCTACAAAGACTATCGATGAAACAAAAAATAGGATTAAAGATAAATGGTAAAAACAGTAAAGTAGTGTTTATTTGTTTTTTTTTTAACAAGACAATAAAATATTTGATTGAATACAAGTATAATTTATATACTTGGAGTTTTAGATGTAATTATATAAGGGATTTGAATGCAGAGGTTAAAGCTCCCTTCAGTTATCCACTCTACATCATACAATCAATACATATAACCACACATATGTGAAAAGATAAATGATCTCCAATATATGTATTTCATGCTGAACCAGCACTCATCAGTTGGTCCAGATCATTTTTCACTCACACATATAATCAATGCTCTGTAAGTCTAAGTTCAAGTCCCTTATATAAGATAAAATAACGATTGATAATATTAAGTTAGAAGTTAAACAACTATAAATATTATGGTCAGTGTATTAAAATATAGAGATATAATGGATAAAATCAATCACAAAATTGAGCTTAGATAAAGAAATTTTGATAAAACTAAATTAATATATAGAAAAAATATAACTGCAGGTTTGAAAAAAAAAGTTTTTAAAAGTAGCAGGAAATAAATGCAAGAAGAAATGAATATTTTTAATAGAAGATTAAGATAGAATTGGACTATTTCTAAAAGATAAGAATAGGATAGTTAAAGTCTTAAACTAAATTCCGAAAGATATAAAAGATCTGGAAAAAATAAAGAATAGGCAAGTGAAAGAGGCAGAAAGCTTTTAGGAGCAATGTGGAGAAGAGAAGATATTAATCAGAGAAAGTAAATTAAACTTTGAGAGACCATTCTGTGACTAAAAATAATCAAAAAAACATTATTAACAATATGCAACAATTTAAAAAGTTTGTTTCGTATATAAAATTAAAATGTGGTAAAACATATTTTATACAAAATATTATTTTTCAAAAGATAAATGCATACTACATGTATGGTAAGAAAAGCTAGTTTAATACTTCAAAATAAACATTTTAAATATATCAACATAATACACTGAGCATGCTTTCAGTTATCTGGTGGTCATACTCAGAAGAATATTTGTTATTTTATTATCCTACCAGCTTTACAATTTTCAGTAAATCTTTCCATATCTAAGTCAGACAAAATGGCTCTGTTTCAGTCTTCAATATGCAATAACTTTCTGAACTTCTGTTCGTTACATAAAAAAACAAATAATTTCTTTATTGTAAGGTCAGGTTTAGCATAGTAATAAAGTATAAGGCTCTAGAATGTGGGGTTCTAGGATCTATTCCAATATGGCAACTTCTGGTTCTGGAATTTCTTATGAACTGTCAAGCTATAGTTATTTATTTATTTAATGATTTCATCTCTAAAACTTTGTAATAAATTGTCAATGCAATACATCTCAGATATACTTTTAATAATTTAAATTTATATCCAGTGTAAAATTTGCAAGTACAATCTCTCTCACTGTTTGCCAAATGAGGGTACTAAAATCTAGGCATCTAAAACATTTAAAAATTTATACAGAAATGATAGTCTATCATTTCCAAGTGGATTACTATTTCTGAATGGTGTTTGGGTATTTTAAATCTTTAGTTGTGGCTGATAAAAAAATTGGATTGTGAAATGGGTATATAAAAAAAAGAGGTTTGTCCGATATGATAACTTACAATTTAATAACAAGATCTCAGAGACTTGTTTTAAAACACTAAAAGATTTGATTAAATTTAAAACTATGTTTCATCTGAATTCTTTACCAATATTCAATGTAATGATGAAAATCTTAAAAGTAGTCCAGTTTACTAACTGATTCACATTTTTTTTAAATAAAAAAAAATGCGACCTGAGAATTTGATAATAGTAAAATCGATTACTGTTGCTGTCTAAAATTTACGTGCTAAATTCTAATTTATTCCAAAATAAAACTGCAGTTAGGTAATAAAATGTTTTAAAATCAAAATATTTCTAACAATAAAATATAGAAGAAAGTTAGGTACATGCTAATTTAAAACTTAGCTTAAAATGTCAATTTCAGAACGTTAATAATAATTTAAAATAAGTGCTCTAGAAAGGTTTTTTTCTTTTTTAAAAAATAGATAGCAAATTGAAAGATTCTTGATAAATAAAGTGCATAAATTGGCTGACGAATTAAATTAATTATTCTGGGCTGCACATCTTTATATTTACCTTTCATATTACTGCTGTTTTGATTTTTTTTTCTTTTTTCTTTCCATACGTCATATCATCGGCCGGGAGGCGAACCCGCAATAACCGTCTGCAACCAACTGCTTGCTTGCAAGGCGGCTGCTCTGACCTCTCGGCTAACAACGCTTTTCCCGTTATAATTCTGAATATGTAAATTGAGTTCAGTTAATTTTTTCAAATGTTGTTTGCTAAGGCCTGACTAGTTGTATAGATACTTTAATAAGCTCTATAAATAATTCATTAATAATTAGTTTTTTGCTTGTAAACTTTACATACCTAACTATTATTGGCGTTTGTGCTTTGGAGAAAATGTCAGATGTCTATTTGGATGCTATAATATTTAAATGATTTTATATCAATTCAAATTTTCTCATATATTTCATTATTTAAAGCTGTAATAATTTTTTCCAATGATTTATGTGTCAAACAATCAACTATTCTTCATGTGTGTGTGTTTTTAATATTGTTTAAATATTCTACTAGCACTGTATTGTATTTGTTTAATAGTTCCATTAATTAGTTCTCCCATTTTTTAGGTCTCTTTCAATGGGAAATTGTGATCATCTAAAAATAAAACAATATCTCTAGTTCTATAGAATAATAATGTTAGACATTCGATTTTTTTCAGCATTAATTTGAATTATAATATAAAAAAGGAAATGAAAATTAAGTCGCTATAACTCTTTCTCAACAACATAAGAGTAAATGTGACAAATAGAAAGTTTATGATCTCCTATAAGCAATATCAATTTTCTTCATATTAAATTTTTTTTCAAAACATGTAGATAAAGTTATTTTATCTTCAAAAAGGCTACTGGTTTGCTTATAATAAGTTCGAGTTCTGAAACTGCAATTTTGGGATTCCCCCCATCCGAAGTAGAAGTCGACGCTCTAAAAACTACACCAAACAGCACTTTATCTCTAGAAAATAGTAAACTAAAAAAGCAGATGGAGAAATTTTGAGTACATGAACAAATTACATTCAGTTTTTCACATTAGACAGTTTCAAAATAACAAGATGTAAAAAAAAGTCCACCAATCAGCATATTTAGGCAAATTATGTTAACTTTCTTGATTGATTTCAATTTTAACACATGACAATCTAAACTTATTTATAATATCTGGCCCTAAACTGGATCAGTTATATTTGCTAGATTATTTTCATTAACATCTTGCAGTCTTGTTTCATAAAATGGTATTTCAGTAAGACTTGCTGATATGTTTTTGTGAGCATTTATTTCTTACCAAAATTCAGGGTTTTTTTAACCATGATTTCGAGTATTTGTTTATCAATTCGGTCATTTGTCTGTCTTACTTGCTTCATTTACATTTTTCAACACAGCTTTGCATCTTGATTATTAGGTGATGTAATTGTTTTATGTTGATTTTTTTCCTACATGAACTATGAATGTTATTTTCTTGCCATAAGATCTATTTTGTAATCATAGAAATAATTCTAACTGTGATAATATATATACATTTTCTTTTCCTTTTTTTGGCAGCCATTTTTTTTTGACATCTTAAAAGATACTTTTCTTAACATAGACATCATGAAGTATTTAAATCATACAATTAGACAATATAATAAAAAATAAAATCATTATTCAAAGTGTTTATTTTATCTAGCCCACTATAGATCTCTTTATTTTTGAAAAAATAGAAAGAGGGTTAAATAACCAAAAATGTTCCAAATTATCATCATCATCAACCATTATCAATTGACTGCAGGTTGAAGGTCTCTACAAGCTCAAACAATCTTCTCTGATTTTTAGCTTCTCCCCTCCACGTCACCCCTGCACACTTCCTTATTTCATCCATCCATCTCGCATGTGGTCTCTTTCTGGGTCTTTTACAATTTCTTGAACCCGGTTTATGATTTCAATCATTCATCTACTATCATCTCTTCTAGCAATATGTCCATCCCAACTCCATTTCAGTTTTTTAATTTTTTGAATGAGGTCAATAACACCGGTTTGTTCTCTTACCCATATATTGCATTTTTGATCTCTTTTTGTTGCTCCTAACATGCATCTCTCCATGCTTCTTTAAGTGGTCTGGAGTCTTTGTATTGCTCTTCTATTAAGTATCCAAGTATCATATCCATAAGTAAGAACTGGTAAAACACATTTATTAAAAATCTTTCTTTTTTGAAACACATAAGCATATTTTTTTTTAGCATTAAGTTATTTCTACCAAAAGCACCCCAACCCTATGATTAATTTCATTCATTGTGTTTCCATCTGTATAAATAATCTGACCAAGGATCATAACATTGAATTATATTTTCAAAGGATCATAACATTGAATTATATTTTCAAATTTTTGAAACATTTTGAAAAAAAAAGAAGACATCAACAAATTGTATAAGGGATTTGAACACAGAATTTCAAGCTCCCTTTCAGCTATTTGTTCCATCTCATACAACTGATCCACATGATCACACACATGTGTAAAAGATAAATGACATGTGCTTGGTCATGGGTCTCAGT
This sequence comes from Epiperipatus broadwayi, assembly GCA_028023455.1. Lineage (NCBI taxonomy): Eukaryota > Metazoa > Onychophora > Udeonychophora > Euonychophora > Peripatidae > Epiperipatus > Epiperipatus broadwayi. The sequence goes on from JAQFVV010012527.1 coordinate 3,399,642, forward strand.
TGTATGAGATAGAACAAATAGATGAAGGGAGTTTGAAAGTCTGTGTACAAATCTATTATATAATTACATAACTCCAGATACATAAATTATACTTGTATAATGAAATAAGACATTATCAAAGTTTTAAACATTTGATTTATTTTTTATGATGAAACAAGGATGAAGTTATAAAGAATTTTTTGAAGGGTGCAGATTTTTATCCATGCAAAGTTGCAATTTGAGGTTATTAAATTCCTTATTTTTCTGAATTCCTACCACAATTTACTTACTTTGAAGTTAATATCAAAATAAATTTCTGTTGCAAATAAAAAAAAATTACAATTGTTAATTAACTAGTTAGTCAATATTGTTTAAATTATTATTATTATTTTTTTAAGAATGTTTATTACCTGAATATGCAGAGGTTATTCAAAGGTATATCAGTTACTAATTTTTACATCTATTTTATATATGGGCATGAAATAGAAAAAAACAGTCTAAAGCTTGTATTGCTTCATGTTTTAAATGTCCTGTGATGACTTTATGCAGTTTGCAGAACTTGATTTGTCACATGATTTTAAAGTCTGCTTTAATGTTCATCTGTATTGAGTTGACATATGTCCATGTTCTGGTAGAGTGTCTTTAGTACTGGTGAATATTCATTGTTGTTTTTACTTTGTCCTTCTTATACTGTTGAATAGCACTTTGCCAGTTTTATATGTTTTAAAAATTGTTTTATTCAATTAACCAATATGGAATTAACAAGAAAATCTTAAGATATTTGGGCTTAGTGATTAAGACTTTGATAGTTATGTCCATGACTTTAGAATTTGAATCTGATTTGAACAATTATGTCCCAATCTAAATACTTTTGACATAGCAGACTTAAAGTTAACCCATTTCTTTTTTAACTAGAAAGAAAAATGAAAAAAAAAATCACATTTTCTCCTTCGATGTTTTTATCTGTGAATAAATGTTGGAGAGGGTGCTACTTTGGAATTAGCGCTGCTGTGACGTAATCATCCTGACATATTTACCTTACTTTTGTTATTTTTTTTAAAGATTGGCAAACCTTATATTTAAAAAACGAGTTCTTTCAATTCAACTGAATTTTAAAAAAAAATTAGAAGTTTATATTTAATAAATTTGAATTCAAGTTAATTTTTTTAAAAAATATTCTGAATACGATATAAATAAAAGATTTCTTGGATAAAAAATTAGTAAAACAAAATCAATTTTCAATGTTCAGTTTATTTTATTCAAATCTTTTATTTATATCTACTCGTAATAATTTTTTAAAATTAACTTGAATTCAAAAACTCATTTTTTAAAATATAACCTTGCTAAACCTAAAGTGATAATTCACAAACAATGAAAATATATTCGCAAAGTAAATTAGAAAAATTATAGCCGGACATTATGTCACAACAACGCTAATCTCAAAGTACTGAGAGACTCATTTATTTTAATGTGATCTATATAAAAGCGATTTTATTTAAACACACATCGTTTGCACAAACCTGAGCTTGAAGTTAATTTTAAAAGTGGTTTTAAAATTGGATTGATTTCTTGTTGCATAGAGTAGAGATATATTGCTTTAATAAATTACTTTGGTTTTATTTTTCGATTTTTTTTTTTTTATCATGTTACAATAGGTTTTTTTTTTTTTAAAAAAAAATTAAATTAACTAATTTAGTAATTGTATAGTGTTTATGTTAATTTACATTAAAGATACAACTAATGAGTCATCAGTATTTTAACAAAATAACAGCGACAAAAAAAATAATCTTTTAATTATTTTCACCTAATAATTATCTTTAACTGAAATATATTATCATCAGAAAAGAAACTAGCTCAAGTGTATCATAGTCTCTAATTAATTGTTTAATGTGTATCCTGTTTTGCTGATAATTTGCTCAAGCCTACGGTTTACCTGAATCGAAATTGCATTTGTAATTTTTTATGTGACTTTTGTTTAAAATATGAAATTTCAAAGTTATTGAAGTTATTTTCTTTTTTCTCTCTCTTTTTTAAGTTAAAACTTTTTATTTCAGTAAAAATATTAATGTCATATTTAAGACGAGAATGGAGACTACGTTCTCTAATTACAGACAAAAAAAAATATCTATTCCACAACTATTCGCTCTATGTAACAAGTAACAACCTTAAATAATTACATAGTGGTCACTAACCCACTCGCAGCTCATCTATATTCTGACGTTATTTTTTTTCAAAGAGTAATATTTTGAAATTTAATTCAAGCCGTATTGTATTTATTTATCAGTCTTATTTAGCCTTGGGTACCGTAATTTTTAAAAAAATTTTAATCCATAATATTAAATATAGTAAAAACGTAAAATAATGAAGCCAGGAAAATGGTTATGATTTATTTATTAGGTTATCAGTTTTAGGAAATGCTACAGCCCACTTAACAATGCAAAAGAGTGATTTTGTAATTATATAGGTGTTCTGTTTATCTTCAAATTAATAATAGTTCTAGAAATTGTATAAGGATTTTTGCTGGAAAAAGGTAAAAGATAAATAAAATATCTTAATTAAAGTAAGATTTATTATACTTTACGGACTGTTTTAAATAAATGTGTTACAGACAATTATAGGCTTGTTAGTATATAATAACACAAAATAAAATTTTATATATGTAAAAGTATGAAATTATTTTATGTTTTATATCGGTGTGTTTCATCTCTTTTTAGTTTCGTAGCTCATTTATATACATACATATATATATATCATTAAAAATCAGGTAACACTTAGACAATCCCAATATCAATAATAATTTTAAACTGTTGTCAAGGCAACCTCTTTTTAACAATACACACACACATATATATAGGTAAGAGAAAGCTAATATTTACTCCAATATTACTATATAATCTATAATCTCTGGGCATGTAATTATTGCATATATATTTAATCTGTATTTGTAATATTGGCCAAAATGTGTGAAGTTATAAATAGAAGTTGTCTTAAGCTTACATAAAATGTCTTAGTATTATAAAGTTAATTTAGATATGATCTTTAACATAATCTTGAATTTATGAAAATTCATATGTAAAATAAAAATAAAAACATCTATACTTATAAAAAATATTGATTGTTTTCTAGAGTGAATATAGATGTAATAAATCTCTAGGATAATTGATAAAGATAGGATTTATCTGAAACACTATTATGAAGTGTGAAGAATTGATTTGCTTGTTGTTGTTTTTTAGTTAAATAGAAATGAGATAGTGTAGTCATATATTTAAAAATCTTTGAGAGCTGTTTTATTACTGCATATAATCTCTGAACAATGATTGCATGTGTGTATATATATAAAGACGTCGAGATTATTTCTCATATTATTGGTTTATTAATAAATGGAATACTCTCAAACCAAAACATAAGACAATGCATAGAGATTTTTATTAATAGGGACAATATTGGACTGTCTTCTTTCTTTACCTTATTTTCATATACAGTATTAGAAATGTGTCTGAGCCACTTGGATCAAAAACCATGAATTTAAATCAATCATACTATTTATTTTAAAGATATTTTTAAATGTTTTACATTAATAATTGATATGTGTGAGATTATTATCAATTTAACATTGTCAATATTTATTCAAAGAATGAAATATGTAATATAGGATACATACAGTGTTTTAGTAATATGTAACACTTCAAGATATTTCTCATATGATTGATTTATTAAGTATCTTATATTATATATTTCATAAATTGAGAGTAATCTCACACATGTCAGTTATTAACATAAAACAATAAAAGTAGCTTTAAAATAAATAGAAGGACTGATTTCAAATCATGGTTTCTGGCTATTACAGTATGCACACACATAGATATACAGAGCAATGCAAAATGAAATTAGTTAATAAAAATGGTTGATCGTAGAAATAATAAAAGCTGAATTGCTTTACCATATTTATCATGTATGGGTAATAAAATAGCACAAATATGCTAATAAAATAGCACAAATATGCCCAGACAGACTTCATTTCAGATTCAGAACCCCTATAAATTTAAACAAGCTTAATAGCCACACAAAAGATAAAATTTTAATATTGGACTGGCCCAATGTGATAGATGCTGTAAACTGCAGCCAAAAATACTGCCCATATGTATATTATGGTGAAACAAGGGCAAATCTTAGAACTAGCCTGATATAACATTCATTAATGTATAAAAAAGTGAAGATTAAGTCTGAAGATTTGTCTTTCATAATCATGAAAGAGAGCATGCCCATAGTTGTGATCCAACTGTTCTCAAAATTATGTGCAAAGAACAAAATGATCAAATGTAAAATAAAGAAGACTGTTTCATTACACAAAATGAATATGTAATGAATCAAATAGCATTCAAATGAGCAAAAAATTAGTGTTTTCAGAACACTAACCATATAACATGAGCTTTGAATATTCCATCATCAGATTTTCAATGAAATGGATGGCTGAAGAGTTGTGGGTTGGAGTAGTTTGAAGCCTGTCCATTAAAGTATGAAGATTGGCTATCTTAATATGAAGCTGAGCACTGATTGTATATATGTGTGGAGACAGTAATCTGGACCAACTGATGATTGCTGGTTTAGCATGAAATACACATATTGGTGATTATTTATCTTTTCAACATGTGTATGATCAGGTGGGTCAGCAGTATGAGATGGCATAGAGATTTGAGGGTTGTGTGAAAGTCTGAGATCGAAACCCTTATATAACCATATATTTGGTACAATAAATTTTTCTAACTTTTATTTTAAACTCTGTTTTAGTATTTTTTACATTAATAATTAGAAATAGTTTTAAAATAAATAGTATGATTGATTTAAGTTCATGCTTTCTGGCCAAGATATTCCAGATGAATCTCTAAATAAGGAAATGAGGTAAAGAGATAATTATAAAGATCTATTTTTTTCTCTATATTATATATTGTTGTATGCTTTGGCTTGAGAGTATTTCCTTTCCTTAATACACCAATCATATGGGAAATAATCTCAAAGTGTAACATCTTAAAACACAACTTATTATTTTTATTGAATAATGTTTATTTATACCATATATAAATATTTTATAATATTTTAACAGCTAACTTTGATGAATAAAATAAGCTATTATTAAAGTTATATATACACACACACACACACATATATATATATATATATATATATATATATATATGGAGTAGGTTTGACACTTGCAAATTAAAATGTAATATATATATATATATATTACATTTTAATTTGCAAATCTCAAACCTACTCCATTCACAACTTTGAAATAATCGACTCTAGATTACTACAGTAATAATTACTGCTAACCATTTATTAAAGTAGAGATTACCTCTGGCCCCAGATATAAACTTTAAACCTCTGTAAAAGATTAATATATCTGAAATTTTAATTAAATACATATGCACACATGGAATTATTCACATTTGCCTTTCCCAAGAAAATATCTTTAGAAGATTATTCAATAACCTTCACACCACCACACATTCATTTGAAAATATATTAAAGACGCAAAAAAAGATAAATGGTCCTCCAAAATATATTTCATGTTAAACCAGCACTCATAATTGGCTCAGGTCACCATCTGTCATACTTATCAAATAAGAAATTGTTATATTTTTATATACAAATGTCAAACTTACTCAATCCACTGCTTTGATACAATCCACTCTAAATGAATACAGTAATGATTATTACTAATCATTTATTAAACCACAGTTAATTTCTAGCCCGCATATTAACTTAAAGCCCAGCTATTTTTTTTATTAATTACTTACATATGAAATAGTTCAACTTCATTTTTTTCCCCATGTATAATAAAAACCTCAGCTATTTTATTAATTAAACACAAAAACAAAGAAATTCAATTTTATTTATTATTCTATGTGTAACATCTTTTTATAGATGTACTAGATAACCTCCACAACACCACACATTCTGTTGAAAATCTTTGAATAACATTTGCCTATTAATACATCCTTATTCATAGATAAGCTATCATTAATTCAAACAAGATTAATTCAAAAATTCTGTTATATGAACAAAATTACAAAATAATTTGATTTATTGTTCTTATTTCTATTATATAATAGACTTTTGTTCATATAGGCATGTTTGTACTTTAAAGTATTGTACAAGAAATAGTTGCAAATTTTGTTTATAGCGCATAAAAAACATTGAAACTTTACTAGAAAGTTGTATTCTGAGCAATCAAACAGATCACTCAAAATATCAGAACTGAATGCAGAAAGCAGAAATGTGATGGAACAAAATAAATAACAAAGATAGATTAAAATGCTAGAAAGATCTACATAGAGACATGTAGTTTTTTTTTTGACAGAATGTAAATTCAGAGAAATACAAAAAATAATAAATTGCTTGGGAGGTCATGTGATGTTTGAACAATAAAAAATTTAAATTGTGCTTCAACCTAAGAAACTTTAGCTTTTGAGAACTGAATAGGAAATGATAAAAAATAGAGAATAATAAAATATTAAAATAAAAAAATGCAAGATTAAATTTTCAAGTGATTTTCAGAAGTTATTACTTCCAACTTAGATGAAAAAAAGTATTTCAAAAATTAGTAAAATTATACTAAGCTTTCACAATTAAAACATACAGTACAGCATAAGAGGTAATAATTTTTCTGGAAACAAAAGAATTTACAAAAAGGAAGAAGCCCTAAAAGTAATATAAATAGCTGAGGAAATGGTTAAATAAAAAGGAGATAGTCTGTTATTGAACATTTTGTGAGTAAAATATATATTGAGTTTTTAGTATTATGTTAGTGTTTATTATCATTGTGGCATTACTATTTTGAAAAAAAAAACAACCACTTTTTGGACATTTTCTTTGTCAAGAGAATTTATACAAATTTCATTGTTTTTCTTACACATGTTCCGTTTATTCACATCACAATCTTATGTCAGTGATTTTGTTGAATTCTATACTATAAAAGTTTTTTTTATGACAACAATACTATGTCAGCAATTTTGAGGTACTGCATAGGTTATAAATTCAAGGGCACAAATATTGTATAAGACAGATAGTAGGTTGCCACATGACATCTCCATGATTCATATCCAATACTTCACCAATTTGGACTGATAGCTTGATAGTACAGCAGAAAGATAAATGATGGTACCATAAATAATGTGTATTAGATCCTAAAAATCTAGGTGCACTATTTGAAAACCCACAGCTCTTCAATGATGAAAGCCATAAGCTTAAAACTAAACTGAAATATTTGATAAGTCTGCACAAGATAATAGTTTATTAAGCAATATCATCTGGCATCCATTACTTATGAACATTCATAGTAAGTAGCTTAGAAGTGGTAAAGGACAAAAATTGGAAATAATAATAGTAAAAGAACCATAAAATTTCTAGCTAACTACTTTTTAAATTAATGAATAATGACAAAAGGAGAATTCTAATAAAAACTACAAATGTTAGGCTTCCCATCAGAAAAAAAAAAAAACATAGTGACATGCTTAAAATAAAAAGATATTAAATTGCCAGATTTAAAATTATATATAAATAACACTTGTCTAAATTGCATGTTGTTATAAAGTAGTAATAATTGAAAGGTTGCTAGTCTTTCACATGCACTACAGTGTTAAAGACAGCTGTTTAAAAATCTGATTGGCTGTCTGAGAAACAACTGTAGTGCATGTGAAAGGCTGGCAACCTTTCAATTATTATTAATTTATAACAACATGCGATTTAGACAAATGTTATTTACATACGTTGCTGATAAATTATATTAACATCTAGAAAATTGCAGTGTAGTAAATCTAAGATTTCGCGCTGTAATATCGTAAATTAAAAACTCAGTGAGTAATAAATGAATATGTTTATATTTTCACGCTTTCAGGCCAAGATGCTTAAGACTGGCTTATATATATATATAATTACAATAAAAATAATAATAATAACGGTAACAAACTATTATAAACAATCCTTGAATTTGCAGAAGTACTTTCGGTTAATTTCTGGAACCTGCCTCAACTGCAATTTTAATGGCAGTTAAGGCAGGTTCAAGAAATTAACTGAAAGTACTTCTGCGAATTTAAGGATTGTTTATAATAGTTTGTTACCGTTATTATTATTATTTTTATTGTAATTACAATTTTGTTTTAATTAATGGACATTATATATATATATATAAGTTAAGTTGAGAGAAGGTTGGTATCATCCTTTTCTTATCAAAATCTCTGTCGTGTGTCAAGGCTTGATCGTTCTTAAAGACAGTTATTTAAAAATCTGATTGGCAGTCTGAGAAACAACTGTAGCGCATGTGAAAGACTAGCAACCTTTCAATTAATACTAAAATTATATATAATAACTTAAGTTAAAGTACTCTGCAGGATCGCTGAAGATTTCGACGGGAAATTATATTCCCAAGTGGAAAAAAAAAATCTCAGTTGAGTCAAATGAATAAGACTTTTATAATCAATTTGCTTCTTGGATGGTGGAATGTTATATGATTTTCAAGCAAGTAATCACATGATTATTTTTATTATAAATCATAAACCCAATTTTAATTTAAATTTATTTCAAATATAAAATATCATCTAATTGTCTATAAAATGCTCAAAAGTAAATCAAATATAATCAGGTGATAAAGAGGTAGAAAAAATAAAAAGAAAACATGATAACTGATAAACACATAAATAAAATAAAGAGAAGACAAGGAAAGAGTAATACTCATCAACAATGAAAGTTTCAGAACTAAAGCGTAAGATTTTTATAGAATTGAATAAAATCAAACTGGAGGATATGCCTATTTATAAAACTCTTTACAATTATTGATTATGTAAGCAGAGGGGTTTGAACTCATTTTCAGTATATTAATTCTTTGCTCCATTTCAAGCAACAGATACACTTGACCACATACATGTGAATACAATATATGGTCCCCAATATGCATATTTCATGCAGAGCCAGGACTCATCAGTTGAACCAGATTACAATCTCCCACATATATATATAATCAGTACTCTGTTTATGATTTGGTCCAACTGATGATTGCTGATTCTGCACAAAATATGTATATTGGGAATCATGTGTCATGTTTGCATGTGTGTGTCATCATGTGTGTCATGTGTATCAGTTGCTTGAGATGGAGTGGATGATAAATAGACTGAAAAATCCCAAATTCAAATTTTGTATAAACAAGTTATATACTATCTTAGAATTATTTATTGTTTGGGAAATAGAAATCTGTCCATTAATCTTTGAGGAATTGCTATTTTAATATAAAATGAGCATTGATTGTATATATGTGCGAGAGATTCCGATCTGACCCAACTAATGAGTGCTGGTTCTGCACGAAATATGTCTATAGGGGATCATATATATTTTTCGCATGTGTGTGGTCATGTGTTTCGGTTGCTTGAGATGGAGTGGAGGTCGAATAGACTGAAAAACCTGAGTTCAAATCCTTCTACTTACATATATATATATTCAATATAAGCAAATTATATTCTGCCCTAGAATTATTGATTGTATAAAATATGGGAAGAACCTAAGGAAATCTGATAGACAAGGGATTAAATTTAAAGGGTCATATGATCTGTATTACATTGACAACGAGGGAAAAAATGTATTTAAGTTAAAATCTGCTGTAATTATATGTAGAGAGATGGTTTTACATAAAAGTTTAATGTCCTTTTTTAAATCAGATATATACAATAATGGTCATTAAAATGGGTGTATTTGAAGTATCCGACAAAAACAAGTCACAATCTACGTAACTTGAGCTGCAGAATCTGTCAGTGCACCACTTTACCAAATCACATAGGCATTATTAATAATAATGAATACATAATAAAACGACTTTTATTAATAAAGAAAATATTTTTTGAAAAAACAAATTTTTTTTATAGAGATCAAAATATTTATTTTTAGACAGAAATAGAATAAGTGTTTGAACATCTCTCTAAACATGTTCTATCCCCATTTTTCTATATACGTTTACTATATACACACACTGACTATATTTTAAAGCATATCAACTATATACTACTTCACGCACGCACATACATAAATATACATACACTCTTTTTCACACACGCATTAATATAGTATATAAAGTTATTTTTAAAGCATACCAAATATATACTCTCTCACACACGCACATATGTTCTAACCCCATTTTTCTGTATATGTTTACTATATACACACACTGATTATATTTTAAAGCATACAACTATATACTACCTCACACACGCACATACATAAATATACATACACTCTTTTTCACACACACATTAATATATCATATAAAGTTATTTTTAAAGCATACCAAATATATACTCTCTCACACATGCACATACATACATATATATATATATATATACACACTCTTTATCACATACACACATTAATATATTATACAAATAAAGTTATATTTCACAAGAGTAAAACTGCGAAGCCCAACTTTTGTTGCAGAGTTACTTTATCAAAACTAAACTAGTTTTTAATAGAGGGATTTGAACTTAGGATTTTTCAAAGTATATTTGTCCTACACTTCATCTCAAACAACCGACATGGATGGCCACATAAGTGTGAAAAAGACAGATGATCACCAATATATGCATTTCTTGGAGAACCAACTCTCATCCGTTGGGCCAGATCATATCCTCCAACATATATGTACAATCAGTACTCGGTTTATATTAATATAGTAATTCATTAAAATTTAATGGGCAGGCTTCAATCTTCTCACCCCTCCAACTATTTGACCGTTTGTTTGATTGAAAACCAACGATGGAACGCTAAAAGGTATTGGTGGATTTGATATTGCAGTAATACCAATGTAGTCATTACGTCAATCTAACTCCTCACATTATTGGACCTTGTTCACGTGCTCTTGCTAAATGTAATTTTACATTTCACTACAGTTTAAATATTTTTGCTTTACATAGGTATGGATGAGTACAGTTTTATTTATTGAGTTTTTGAAATTTTGTTCTATTAAAGTTGTTTATAATTATTATTTTTTTAATGACACTCTTATTTATATTTGTTTATATCCACCAGGACGTATTTTGTTTATATATATGTCGGTTTATTAAATAAATATAATTTATTCTATTTTGTTTTCTATATTTTTCCCCTAGAATTAATTTGGTAGTATTCATTTACCTGTGACTTTTAATGCTGTTGATTGAAATATTATTTTCTCTTAATTATAATTGTGATAATTACAAATTTTGTGCGTAACAACACAGCACTTATATAAGTATAATTTTATCTGTTGTATTTTCTTTACTTAAATTCTTCTTTATACGCTTCTTTTAATCAATTTTAAAGTTAATAAACCAAGTGAATTATTATTAAATAAACTTAACTAAATTATAAAGTGCGCAGAAAGAAACGCATTTAAAACATTGACCTTGCGCAATAATTTACTCTTTGGTCATTCTATTTTCGAATTATAATTGAAATTTTATTAATTATGTGGGGAGTTGGTAAAATATTAATATACTTCAAACAATATATATTTATTACGGCATTGAACCTGCAGCAATCGCTATCCTGTTGCGAGGAGTGGGTTGAAGGTGTAAACAAGTTGATTTAAAATCTAGTTTAATTAACTTAAATTATTGAAATTTATTTACGTATTTCAGCTACTGGATTTTTATATTATTGATAAAAATCAAACAACTTTGCTGATATAGAAAAGATTATTAATCATAGTCATATAGCAGTTGCATTAAAATTAATTATCTTTAAAAAGATTAAACATTTCCTAAATGAGAAGAGAGAGGGAAAAATAGAACGAAATATATATTTATAACAATCGTAACGTGCAACCACACCTTGACAGACAATTTAAATTGTTTATATAACTATTAATAAGACAGTATTAAGATTTATTATTTCAAAAGTATAGGCCAATATATCTTTTAACACTATCCAAGTGACATTTGGAAAAAAATTACACATAGTTTTGCAAATCTAAATTTTTATGTCTACAAAAATCGATGCTTTATGTCAAGTGTTGGTGGCCTAGCGGTTAGCATAGCTGCCTTCCAAGCAGCTGACCCGGATTCGCTTCCTGGTCAACGCATTTGACATATGAAAAAAATCGATGCTTTATTAATCAAACTTATATATAGCAATTTTTTTCTCATTTTTATTAATCTTTCACATATATACATCAAATTTTACTTTTCAATTTTTATCACATATAAGTTGGGTGTATTTTAAAGATACCTAACCTACACTCAATTCCGCGAAGTGAAATGAACATTAGTGAAGAATATCATTTAATGAATATTAGTAACACGCATCATTTTCTAACCAAAATCACATAAGTTGCTTTGACATAGAAAGAAAAAAATCACATAAGTTAGACAATATATATGTAGAAGACATAACAGTTTGATTTACAAGCGTAAAATTTTTGCACGCACAACTTTGCTACCATCCATTTCAGTCAAATATATTAATAGTTATTATTTATCATTTATTAAACGAGAGATTATCCCTAAACCAGAAACAAACTTTAAACCTCAGTTAAAAATTAATCTTTTAACATTTTTTAAAATTAAAAAACAAACATGTGGAATAACTCAACTTCATCTCTCTTTTTCCAATCAAGTATATACTCCCTCTCCATCATACTTAATTACAGTATATGGATAAAGTCATCTCAAAAAGTCAAATGCCTTAAAGTGTTTTCCATGCTACAACAGCCTTTTTCAGTTGGCTCAGGACATGGTATTTTATATAAATTTCAGTATTCCTTCAGTATTTATTTATATTAAATTATCACACTTTGATTTACAAGTATTAAACTTTCTGTACTTCATTACTTTGATATCAATGGCTTCAGATAAGTATATTAATTAATATTATTAGTCATTTATTAAACTAAACATTATTTCTAACCCTGATATAAACATTAAGCCTCAATTAAAGATCAATATATCTGTTCTTTAAAATTAAACATGAACACATAAAATAATTTAACTTCCCATGTATATATTAAATACTAAATAGTTTAGTCTAAAATAGATATGTAAATTAAACAGAAAGCAGGGAAATTTTGAAAGTTAAGAATGATTATACTCATGAGTCAACAACACTGGACCAAAGATGGTCCATTCTTAACTTTAGCTTAAATGTTATTTGAGAAAATATTTGCTGTTGATGTTGGTCATAGTATTTAAATTATTAAATAGTTATAAGTCAAATATAGCTTATATCATTCTGAAATCATAGATAAGGTGAAGAGATATTCTCACTTTTAAAGATCTTATAATATCAAAGTAAAAGGTCTTATAAAAAATCCACGTAAACAGAGATTAGTTTAGTTTTTTGATATTGCTAGTAAACTATTAATTTATATTAATTGACAGTTCTTCTGAGGTCAAACACCTTTTCTCCATTAATCTATAATAGCTCTTTTGTTGGGTGATTTATTGAAGAAAAAGGACATCCTCTTTTATTTCAAATTTGAGTTGTTAAAGGGATTCAAACCTAGAAAGCTATTTTTTATAGGCATGAGAATGTGAAAAAATAACACCTTTCTTGACATTTAGCAAATAATATTGCAAACTTCTCAAGAAAGTTGTATATGCTGAATTAAATATTTTTATAAACTGTTATTATAATAATGACTGCAAAAAAATACATCAGTAGTAAACTCTCCAAATAATAGTGCCACCTAGTGCAATCCTTTATAATCAATGAATACAAGAAGGTTTGTGCCTTTATTGGTTATGAAGGCTTGCATTTGATGGTGCTACTATTTTAAACATTTGCTACAGTTATTAATAGTATGTGTAAACATATGAACTGGTGATCACATGATGTTTTGATGGTTTCAAACCAGATATACTTCTCTTCTTATATAACTTATAATTATTGATAATCTATCATGAAAAATCAAAATATTAACTTTAATAAAAGTTATTTTTAATTAATCCTGTTTGATATTTTTAAGTCAACTTCTATGTATCAGTATCATTCATCATTATATCAATAATGTCTATTTAGAATTCATCCCCTAGTAGCCTGAAAAGATTAAGCTTATATATATATATATATATATATATTATTAATATTCCAATTATAATAAAATATATATAATTATTCAAAACAATGCAATAATTAATACAGTAAAAAATATTTTAAAAACAAATATATATATCACAATTTAATAGAAGTACTTTCAACTATCTATGTAGTCATTATCAACAAGATTCAAATTGTATTACAAAAAAACATTACAAATGTAAACAAAAAGAAATATGTCATACATCAATTTTCTCACAATTCATTAATTTTTATATTGGCAGCTTGTCTATTTATCAAATGTTGCTTTTCACTTTTTATTAACATAGCTTCTTTAATTTTGCATTTATTATTATTTCTTTCAATACACAAAATCTTAACTTTATTAAAATCAAAAACATAATTACATGTTACATTATGATCAAAAAATACTGATGGTGATACATCATCAATTCTATCATTCTCTTGTCTTGATTTTTGTACTCGTTTATATAACACCAAATGCTCCTTTGATCTATGGTAATAAAGCTATGTTGAAGGTATGTTAATAAAAAATGAAAAGCAACATTTGATAAATAGACTGGCTGCCAATATAAAAATTAATGAATTGTGGAAAAATTGATGTATGACGTATTACTTTTTGTTTACATTTGTAACGTTTTTTTGTAATATAATTTGAATCTAGTTGATAACGACTACATAGATAGTTGAAAGTACTTCTATTAAATTGTGGGATATATTTGTTTTTTAAAATATTTTTTTTACTGTATTAATTATTGTATTGTTTTGAATATATATATATATATAAATCACATTCATATTTCAATCATATCTTTTATTCAAATCTTATATCGATATTTACTGTTAAAATATATATTTATTTGCCAATCATAGTTTGGAAAATTATTTATCTATTATTTATTCATATGCAAATTTACTATTGCAGTTTCCAATTTTCTTGTACATAACCAATTTGTTTTGAGTATGATTAACCATGAATTCTACATGAGAATGGATTCACATACACCCATATTTAATAATGTCTATTGTCTTTATTTATCTTGCACATACCAATGTGAAGTTTTCACTCAACATCTAAATGCAAACAATGGATTTTAAAGTTTTATTAATTAAATGATATAATTCCCTTGGTATTCTGAAAATAATTTATATATCTGAATACTACAGTGTATTTAATATATAAATGCATGGAATTAATCTTGTTATAATGTACTATATGTAATTATAAAATATCATTATATTTCTCTAAATATCAATTAAGAAAAATAGTTAGAAATGATAAGTTACTCAGAGAAATTTGTAATAAATAAAACAAGTAAAGTACATGCTAATTTAGAAATTCATGATAAAATAATGTTTAAGGCATTTGCTGCAGGTTTTTTTGCTTTCATAAATAATGATATATTAGACTTGGACACTTAATAAAAAAGCAATACAGAAACTTCAGACCACTCAAAGAAGTATGGAGGGATGCATGTTGGAAGTAACAAGAAAAGATCGAAAATGCAATATATGGGTAAGAGAAGAAACAGGTGTTACTGACCTCATTAAAAAAATTAAAAGACTGAAGTGGAGTTGGTCTGGATATATTGCTAGAAGAGGTGATAATAGATGGACAGTTGAGATCTTAAACCAGATTCTAAGAGATTATGAAAGACCCAGAAAGAGACCACATGCAAGATGGATGGATGAAATAAGAAAGTGTGCAGGGATGATGTGGAGAAGAGATGCTAGAGATCAGAGAAGATGGATTGGACTTAGAGAGATCTTCATCCTAAAGTAAATTGATAATAGTTGATGATAATGATGATGATTAAACACATTAGTATATTATCCAATTATATTAATTTGCTGTTAAAAATATTTATTATTATTAATAAATGTAGTTTCATTGAAATACGTAAATGTAGTTTATTTTGGGTATTAAAATTAAGTAATAGAGAGTTCCATCTACAATAGACTTAAAAGCATAGTGAATGTGTTTATAGGTTAGAACCAATACAAAGATAGAAAAATGCATGTTAAACATACTTCACTTACTGTAAGAAAATATCTGAAATTATTGAAAAAATGATGTGCATACTTACAATTGATGTATTTTATAAATGAATCTATAAATATTTTGTCATGATTTTATACATCAGATTGGGAAGAAAGAATTTTTTTAAATCTTTTCCTTTCTCATAACACTATGCTAAGCCCACAAAGGATTTGGCTATCACTCACTGTAATCATAATCATGCTTATACCATACAATTTCAAAGGATATGGATTTTTTAATCCCTGCTTTACCATATTTGAATACACTCACCAACTAAATAAATGGAATAAGTGATAAAAGGTCAAATATAGCTTGTCTCTTTACAAAAGTAAGATTTTCAGCATCAGAAAGCTATCAACACACACATATATAATTTTCTTATATTGAATGTACTTTAACTTCATTTCTTATATATGTAGGCAGAGGGATTTGAAGTTAGGATTTTTCATTCTATATTCATCATCCATTCTATTTTAATCATCACCAATATTCATATTTCCTGTGGAACCAGCACTCATCAGTTGGGGCATATCATAATCTCCCACACATATTCATCTAATAAGTGTGTGGTTTATATTAAGACAGCAATTTCTCAAACTTTAATGGACAGGCTCCAATCTTCTCATCCTTTCAACAATTCAACCATCTATTTCATTTGAAAAAACAATGATAGAATGCTCAAAGTTCTTGGCGAATTTGATATTTTAGTCATATCCATGTAGACATTGTCAATCGAACCCCTCATATTACCAGACCATTACACAGATGGTGCTCACACAATGATTGGACAGTTATCAGGTGCAGTAACAAAAATTAAAGAAGTGACACCAGAGTGTAAATCTACTCACTGTAAGTTTTAGCTACAAAATATATCCTTTAAGATCTGTTCTTAATAAAGCTGCAAAAATAGTTAACTTGATATAATCAAAAGCATTTAATTTCAATTCCATATAATGAGATGGGGAGTGAACATAAAACACTATTACTTCATACAAAGGTTCCGTGGCTCGTGGCTCTCACAAGGCAAAGTCCCTAGCTGAATTACTCTCTGAGGCAAATATTTTTCTTATAGATTCAGGAGATTCAATAAAAGATCATATTACTGATGAAGAAAGGCCATTTAGACTAGCCTACCTATCAGATATTTTCTCATGGCTAAATGATTTAAATATGAGTTTGCATAGAGCTAACAATTCTCTGTTTGATCTTAGCGATAAAATAATGGTATTTAAAAATAAATTACTATTTTTTAACAAATCAAAAAAGAAATTTCAGGCTTTTTCCATCCTGGCATGCAGAACGAGTTAAAACCTTTGTATGATTGTTTTCAAAAATATTTTACTGAAGATTTTATTGCTCAAAGTTGGATTCGCATATCCATATTCATATTTGCATATTCATATTCACATATTCATATTCAGATAATTAATATTTACTAAGGTTGTAAACCTCAAGAATATGCACGTGAAAATGCGAAGGTAGGGACCACTACAGGTCTTACCCACAAGCTTATGCTTTGGAAGAAAAGAGGGGAACCCTTCTTTACTTCAACCTACTTTCTATATGAATAGGTGAAGCTGAAGCGGTTAGATCTAAGAGCATGAAACTATTCAATACTTCACTGATTAAGTCCACAATTCCTATTACACATTAATACTCGCGAAATCTTTCGATTAACAATGAGTCAATGAAAAGATGTAATTGAGAGAGTCTTTTATAAATATTATTAGTAATGGTGGAGTGAAATTGAAATTTCAGAGTATCGGCTTGTTTTCATTTTGGCCATCTACCCAGGAAGAATATCTGAAGCTTTCTCAACAAGCATTAAAATTTTTAATGCCATTCAGTACTACATACTTGTGTGAGAGTGTTTTTTCTGCTATGATTGCGATAAAAACAGATATAGCAATTTGCTCAATATTGAATCAGATCTTCGCCTTAAGCTGAGCAAAATTGAACCAGATATTTATAATCTTGTTAAAAATAAACAAGCAAACCTCACAGTAATTAAAATAATTTGTTACAATCCAAAGAGTATTAATCAATTACACTAAAGTATTTTTTCATTTTCTATATTTTTATATCTATAATTTTTATTTTGTGATATGTATGTTCAAATTTTTTTGTTTAATTTTTTTATATTTTACGTAGTATAATTATATTTAAAGTATACTTCTCATTAAATGTGTTGCAATATTATATATATATATATATTGTCGTAAAATGCTATGATACCGAATAAATAAAAAAAAAGCCAAACAAATAATCTGTATTAATTTTATTATATTCCATCATATACAAATTTGAAAATTTTTTAATTACCAATATTCCATCCTCTTGTCTAAAATTCACCGGCACTTTATCTCCGAATGGTTGGGAATCACTGCTTTATTAAAAATATCGATGTATATTTAGTCTATGGCCATTTCTGCATATTTTTCAAACTTCAAATATATATACGCACATAAACGACATTTTATGCTGTGTGAAATGTCTTAATATATATATAAACCAAATAAAACATTCATTATAAATTAATAGTTGTAATAATAATAAATAAAACTATAAAATATTAATGATAATAAATATTCATAGTAACAATTATAAACAATCATAACTACTTTAAACATGTTACTCTTGTAACTATTCTCAACTGCTTATAGTTTTTTATATATGCACAGACTGTGTTCCCTTCAAGCTAGCCTAGTATCATCATGAAAGTAATGTATATTTTATATAGAGATATTAGTTTAGGTATTTATTACCAAATTTCAAGGAGCTAGCATGTCTAGATACCATGAAATGTGATATTGCTTCTCATATCTTACTAGATTATTTTCAATGCTTTTCTTATGATCACAAACCACTTAGAACATCCTTACAACCCATAATTTCACATCCACACACAGTTTGAATCATTTTAAATGTTTCAGTAGTACTTTCCTCTAATTTAAAATTAAATTTATTGTTAATATATTTTTTCATTATGGGTTAAAATATGAAACACATTGTCACATTTCATGTGATGGGAATTGTGTCATTTTAAACACATGGATTGATTCATAAATGGCACTATAGGAAGTTTGGTGACATTACTATTTATCAGTCACCTTTTCACTGTGAGACACACACACATATGTTGAATTTAATATTTCCATGGGTTGTTATTATAATAAAAAATAGAAATGAGGAGTCAATTAGTAGAAATTGATATTTCTGATGACATCAAAAGTTACATGGATATTATCTCCTCATTTATATATATATATAACATTTAATACAATCATTTAAATATACATATTATCTCCTCATTTATATATATATATAACATTTAATACAATCATTTAAATAACAAATGCTGTTATAATAAACAATACACCCTCACATCTAATATTTGCCAATATTTTCTTATTATAGTAATGTCAAATTCTAAGTGGAGTGTATATCATTTATTATATCAGTATTTATTATTTAAATTAAATGGTATACTGATGAGTGCCAAAGCATGAAATATTTATATATTTAAATTAAATGGTATACTGATGAGTGCCAAAGCATGAAACCATGGTCAGAGGTTAGGGGGTTTCCTGGCAGAGATATTTCAAATGCTTTCTCTGGCTAAGCATTTATTACAAAGCTTGTTGAGCAATTGGCAAAGCTCATTGTTTATATCTTACAAGCTTAAGAGAATTGGGTCATGTGATCTATGACTCTTATTTTGACTACGCAAATAAGTATATGTATAGAAATTTTTTACAAATTGTTAATTTGACTTTATTTTATATCTGTGTGATTTTAATTATTAATATTGCATGGCTTTCATTTAAAGACTATAATTGCAAATTTTCTAAATTATTTATGATTAAAATATATTAAAAATATTCATATGCAGCATATATAAAACAACAATAAGGATTTGAGCATCTGGTTATGGCATGTTCAAGGCTCTTCTTTGCCAATTTTGTTGTCATACCCAAGCTGCCATAAGTCATTCTGACCTCTCCTATGCAGAAAGCCTGAGCACATTTAAGTACACAGAAGGGGTATGGACAGAATACAGACTGAATGTAATATTCAAATACAAGTATATTATATATACTTTTAATCTCTAAATGTAATTAGAGGAGATTTGAACCCAAACTTTCAAGCTTCCTTTAGTTATCAACTCTGTCTTATATAATCGATATACATGACCACATAATTGTAAAAAAGAAAAATGATCTCCTTTATTAATATTTTGTGCTGAGCCAGCACTCATCAACTGGTCCTGATCATCATCTCCCACACACACATATAATCAATGCTCAGTTTATATTAAGACAGCAATTCTTCAAACTTTAATGGACAGGCTTCAATTCTCTCAACACTCCAACCTTTCAGCTGTCCATATCATTGAAAATATGATTATGGCATATTCAAAATCCTTGTTTTCCAAAAAGTCTTTGAATATGCCATCACCAGATTTTCAATGATATGGATGGCTGAAGAATTGGAGAATGGAGAGGATTGAAACCTAACCATTAAAATCTTAAGAATTGTTATCTTAATATGAAACTACACACTGATTATATATGAAGGAGATGATGATCAGGATCAACTGATGAGTGCTGGTTTAGCACAAAATATTAAAATGGGAAATCATTTTTCTTTTTTACATCTATGTGATTAAGATGGAGCTTATGACTAAAAAGAGCTTTAAAGTTTAGGTTCAAATCCCTCTAACTGCTTCTACATTAAAAGTATATATAATATACTTGTATTTAAATATCAAAATCAACATTTATAAAAAAGATTATCCTATGGCCATGCTTTTATCTATTAGTCAAATGGATTTTCTCAAATGAAAACTACACACAATTCAAATATAACAAAAGAAGATGGTCTGAGATTGGTGATATGATGGAATTGAGAAATGCATTGGTAAAAGACAAAACAAAATATAATATGGAAATATCTCCACAGTATAACAATTATTCACCATTCCCCAAGGTGTTTAAAGTGAACAGAAATCAGTGCCTATCTTGTAAGAATTGTGTAACAAAAAGTATCAAGCTGTTAATACAAATATGAATCAGAAGGAGTTTGGTATCTCTAGATCACCTGGTGAATGATGATTGATTATAAATGCATATATAGTGTGAAAGGATAATCCAAATATCTGCATTGATAATGGTGGTATTTAGTGATGTTGGGATGAAAGATGCATTAACAAAAACAATAATTAAAAAATAAATAAATAAACAAATATATATATATAGTATAACCATGGTTATGCTGTATCAATATAAATGACTTCAAATATATGCTATCTATAAAAAAATAATAATGTAAACAAACAAACAAAAAACACATAAAACTTGCAAATTTAATATATTTTACAATACTCAAGCAGCTGTTTTTTGTCTTTGAGCACTGCATGTAATAATGTTTAAAGAAAAAGTCAAAAATTGTAAATAAATTTAAAATTGCACCAGCAGCGATTTTACCATCGGATAACCACACACAATCATCTTCATTAATATGATGTCATCAAATTATGGTTAATGCTTCATTTATTATCCTTTCAAAATATAATGTGCAGTATGTCATGTAATAAAATATCCTCTAAGCATAATGCTAACAGTTTTAGAAAATTTTAGAACATAAATTAAAGTTAATATTGACTTAAAAGCATCAAAACAATTACAGATCATAGTTTTTTGATAATGGGACCAGTGACAATTATGTTCCTCTAAGAGAAAAGATATTATTAAAAAAAGAATATCACTTAGAGCATATTTAATTATAATGAAAGTTAAACATTTCACTGTATACTTTATTTAAAAATAAAATATGATACAGTAAGTTTTTTTATTTTTATTTTTTCAGTTAATGAAAAATATATGTAAAAATGTCTTCTCAATTTATTATTAATAACTATATTCTTCTTCTTCTTATTATTATTATTATTGTTGTTGTTGTTGTTGTTATTATTATTATTATTATTATTATTATTATTATTATTATTATTATTATTATTATTATTATTATTATTATTATTATTATTATTATTATTATTATTATTATTATTATTATTATTATTATTATTATTATTATTATTATTATATGCATACTTTACATATAAAAAAGCATCTGTATTATGTATATATAATACAAATAAAATGTCCATTAATTAAAAAACTATTGTAATAACAAAAAAAATAATAAATTTTACAGTAATTAACTATTATATACAGTCTTTAAATTTACAGAACTATTTTCGATTAATTCCTTAACTCTCCTCAACTGCACAAACTTCTGCAAATTTAAAGACTGTATATAATAGTTAATTACTGTTATATTTATTTTTGTTATTATATATATATATATATATATATATATATACTTGCAGTTTAATAAATAGCATGTATTCTATTCTAATCAAAGTATACCAACAAAACCTGAGGTATTATTAGCTAAGTATAATATATGTGAGAGGAACTTGATGCAAAATACAGTATATGCTATAGTTCTACTGCATAAAGTTACATACAATTCAAAGGTAGTTGCAATCATCTTTAACCTTAAGGAAATGTCTCATAAAATTGATAGCTTTAGAGCCAAAAAAAATTCACTGAAAAATCTCTTTGTCTTTTAAAAAGATAATAAAATTAAAAAATTAATCAAAGTGCTGTTTTGATTAATTATTTTATATATACATATATAAATGTATTATTTTTTTGATAGTTTTTAATTTGAGAGGAAATGTATTTGTTTTAATAGATAAAATCAAAGTTTGAGTTAAAAGAAAATTTGTAAATTTTAACTTTTGTAGTATTTTTATTATTTATTTCTGTTTTCATAAATATATATCATTTGTTTCTTTCTTTGATACAAATCTTTTTAAAAAGCTAGTTTTATCAATACATCAAAAGGATGAAAATTATAAAAAGGATGTACAGTTAAACTGACCCATTTCTATCACTCTATTCATAAAGTCGTTTTTGTCTTGCATCTAGTTATGGCCATTAATAATAATGTGCTATAATCTTAGTCCATGATTATCTGAGATGCTAATAGTGATGTAATATTTTACTACACAATTATGTAAGAAGTTATATAATGTGATCCATTTCTTCTAGGCGACTATATTCAAAGCATATGGCTATCACAATAAAATATTATTCCTCCCTTCTCAAAAATGTCATAGTCTAATTAAAATAAAAATTGAGTGGCTTCATTGTTCAAGAGTTTATAAAAACTTCAAGTTTCAGAAGTATCAAAACTAGAGTCTATCCGAGAATCTTACACTTTAGTCCGACAGACTACTTCGCACTAAACTATGCAGTGCATAGTATTCTTATATTTAGCTGCGAGCATGATTTAATAATAAATTATTATTAATATTAATTATTGTTTGGGGAGTTGCCTAAAATACTAATTGGATATTTTATAATAATATTAATTAAAATAAAAAAGAAATAAATTAACAATTAATTATTCTGATTAAGTCTGTATTTAAAATAGTGTTTTAAGTTCATTATTTGGAAATATTATTATTATTTTTTTAAGGTAAGCACAAATTAAAAACTTAAACGGTATTTCAGAGCAGTATGTTTTCTATCAATATTTGCTTTTTTCGTTTTTTTTTTATATTTATTTTTATTTGTGTTTATTTTTATTTCTGAGTGGGCTTAAATAGTTAATCATAACTTTATGTGGGAATTTTATATGATATTTTTATCTATATAAATTATTCCATTTTTATTTGGGTCAGTCATTAAAATTATTAATTCCAACCTACATTTTGACAGGTAGTTACTAATTAACAAGATTTTGCAAAAAAATTTGCAACTATATATATATGCAGTTAAAAAAAGTATGTGTGTATACAACTGTCTTTAAAGTCTCTATAAAGAACAATAGAGTTCGAATTGTATAATGAAAAATTTAAAACTAAAGTAATGCCTTTTTTTTTTTTTTAAAAAAAAAACATTTTAAATTTATTATAATTTTTTATTCACGAAGCATAGATAATACATAAAATAACCATAAATATATGCAAACGTAATTCCATTGCTTGAAAATAATTGTAACTCAACTATATCTTTCTAATTCATTAGTTATTTATATTTATAAATGTAAACAAGATAAATCGTTTAGTCAATCGTTGGTGGCCTAGTGGTTAGAAAAGCTGCCTTCCAAGCAGCCGGCCCGGTTTCGCTTCCCGGTCAACGCATTTGACATATGAAAAAAAAAAAAGATAAACCGTTTAAAAAGCATAATTTAACTGTTATAAATATATTTTGATATATAAAATAATTTATATTTTACAAACGTTTAATACTTTATTAATTTATAATTTTAACTGTTTATCCCTCTTTTCATTCAAGCTGACCCTGTTCTTACACTTTTTAAATTATAATTATTGCATTTTACTTCAAGCTTATGACTATATATATATATATATATCACTTTGTGATTAATTATCAAGAATTATCAAACTACTTGAATATTAAATAATTGAAACTCACCCAATCCAAAGCACAAGACAATATTATTTTACAGAAAAGATCGGACCGTATTCTCTCTTTATTTTCTTATATAATGGTTTTTCTAAAACACTTTGTAAAAAAAGCATGAATTTTAAATTAATCATATTTCTTTTTTAAAGCTATTTTAAATTAGTTTATATTATTTAATTGACATGTGTGAGGTTTTTCTCATTTTACACATTATCAACATGGTTCAAAGATTTTAATATGTAAATATAAATTTTTTTTCAGTGCTTTAAGTAACAACATTTTGAGATTAATTCTTAAATTACTGATTTATTAGATAAAAGGATTAATCTCAATCTAGAACATAGCATAATATTTTTTTAGAGAAAGTATTGTCTTCTCTCCTCCTCTTCTTCTTCTTCTTCTTCTTCGTCGTCGTCTTCTTCTTCTTCTTCTTCTTCTTCTTCTTCTTCTTCTTCTTCTTCTTCTTCTTCTTCTTCTTCTTCTTCTTCTTCTTCTTCTTCTTCTTCTTCTTCTTCTTCTTCTTCTTCTTCTTCTTCTTCTTCTTCTTCTTCTTCTTCTTCTTCTTCTTCTTCTTCTTCTTCTTCTTCTTCTTCTTCTTCTTCTTCTTCTTCTTCTTCTTCTTCTTCTTCTTCTTCTTCTTCTTCTTCTTCTTCTTCTTCTTCTTCTTCTTCTTCTTCTTCTTCTTCTTCTTCTTCTTCTTCTTCTTCTTCTTCTTCTTCTTCTTCTTCTTCTTCTTCTTCTTCTTCTTCTTCTTCTTCTTCTTCTTCTTCTTCTTCTTCTTCTTCTTCTTCTTCTTCTTCTTCTTCTTCTTCTTATTATTATTATTATTATTATTATTATTGTTGTTGTTGTTGTTGTTGTTGTTGTTGTTATTATTATTATTATTATTATTATTATTATTATTATTATTATTATTATTATTATTATTATTATTATTATTATTATTATAAAAAGATTTGGTTGAAAGACTTTGGAAAGAATGCATGGATTTTTAAATTAGACAAACCTCTATATAAGAAAATGAAGTAAAGAGAAAAGATAGTCTTATTTTTTCTCTTAAAAAATAGTCTTATAGTTTGGATTGAGAGTATTTAATTTACCTAATAAATCAGTAGTTTGAAAATTTATCTCATAGTATTACATAATAGTAATCATTGGAAATATATGTATATATTTCACTCTTTGAATCTGTATTGACAATATGTAAATTAAGAAAAATATCGCAAGTCATTTAAATAATATAAATCAATCCAAATTACCTTTAAAAAGCTAAGATGATTGACTTAAAATTTATGCTTTGTTTAAATGTTTCAGACAAGCCTCTATATAAGAAAATAAAATAAATAGAAAAGGCAATCTGATCTTTTTTCTATAAAAATATTATCTTATGCTTTGGATTGAGAGAATTTTATTTCCCAAAAGAAATCAATAATTTGAAAATTAATCTCAAAGTATTTTGTAGCATTAAAGGTTTCCAATATGTATTTTGACTAAACCAGATTTCCACAGCAAGATTAAGCTAGTCATTTTTCTCTCAAAGTCTCTTATTTTGCTGTTGAGCACTTATTTACATGAATTATATAAATTTAATTTACAAATGAGCAATTTTAGTTAAGTTTATTTATCACAATGATCCATTAACAAATACTTAAATAGTCATCACTAATAATTATATGCTTGGCTAATTTTCCATCCATATGTTTAAAGCAAAACAATTTTAAAGTATATTTAAGAATCACTTTAATAGTATTCTGTCTGATCAACAGGTTCAGAGAGAAATTATACAGTTAATCTTCCATTCCTCCATTCTGTTCTGTTTTTTTCCAAATCTTCAATCCCACATATCTGTTTTCATGTCTTATATCATCAAGCAAGATCAATCTTTGCTGTCCTTTATTCTTTTTTCAATTCTCCATTTCCTCCAAAACACGATTCATTAAATTATTCCTTTTGCTTAATATATGTCAATTCAGTTTTTCTTTTTATCTGTAATTTCCTCAAGCAATTTTTTTTTTTAATTTATTGTTTTTCAAAACTTCTTTATTATTTTATTCATTCAACTAATTTTTTCCACCTTTCCCCTTGATCACATAACATAGGATTTCCAATTGGTTCCTAATTTTTTACTCATTATCCATGTTTTACAACAATTCAATAGTATGCTTTATACCTAGCATTTAATCATTCTTTTCCTTAATTATCTCTTCAAAAATTCATAAAATATTTTCTTTCTTTTAATAAATGCTTTCCTTGCCAATGTTATTTAAAATCATCTTTGCTTCTCCCATCCTTACCAAATATCTAAATCCATTTATCTGCTGAGCTATATTATTTTTAAGATATTACACATATATTGTTAAAAGAATAATGTTGGAAATAAATTAATAACTCCATGCAATATAATGAACATATATATAGAAATCTTTAGCTAATTTTAATGTGTATAACTGAGCTAAAAATAATATAGTAATCTCCATTAATAAATGATTAATAGTAATTGTTAAATGTATTTTTCTAAATATGTTGTCATTTGATATTGGTAAACTCTGAACAATAATGATACATTGTAGAAAATGTGACCTGGGCCAATTGAAAAGTACTAGTACCGCCAGAATTGCATCTTAGGATCATTTTCTTTGCTTCAAATATCTTTATTAACTTAGAAGTGTGTAAAGTATAAATTTTAAAGTATATATATATACATTAATTTTTAGAATATAAGAATCAGATTTAGCAGAACCACAATGCCAAAAACAGTTTCAGGAGCACAAATAATAAGCACAATAGCTTTAATCTATTGTTAACAGAAAAAAAGAACATCTAGAGTAGTTGATTCATAGTTGATGTTTTAATCCAAAGGGTTGTCAAATTAAATGCAGCAAAAATAATAAGAATAAAATTATGTTTCATCTTATCTTAGATACAGTTTCTAATTAAGATCTTTATCAATTTTTCAAGTAAAATATAAAGCATGTCCTCAATTAATTTTCTAAATATGTAAATAACTAAAAAGCTTTATTTCTCAGAAGATCACAAGAAGTTTAAGTATTCAGAAGTATCAGAACTGGAATAAAACCCAGAACTTTACAGCTTCTAAGCCTGACATACTGCTTAACTAAATTGCAGAAAGCAAGTAAGTTGCTGAAAATAAAAAAAATGTTTTTGGGGTTGAATGAAATAAAGAAGAAAATAAATTCAACATAAAGATAAAAGAACTTTAAATAACCTTTTTCAGAACAAAGACTTTTTCAGCAGCCATTGTATAAAAGCATTATTTATCAGGCCTTCACATTGCAGCTCTGTAATTATTGGGTTGAGATCTTTTCTGTATTTGTTTCTTTTATTTGATGCCTAAATACCCATTTACTAACCAATGCTAGATGATTCACATTATTTATTGGCTGGCCACAAGAAATATAAATTCTAAACCTGACTAAAAACTAAAATAATTTTTTTTAATTTAACCAGGCCTATGTTTGAATTCAAGTCACAGACATGGATCAAGAGCCATAGTCAATTTATACTTTTTTTGTATAATAAAATTGTTTACATATGTTATTAAGTTGAAAATTTTATATGATATTTATAAAATAGGGATAAAAATAAAATAATCAAATGGTTTCTTGTTTGAGAGCTCTTATGATGTTCAAATACCAAAAGTGGTAGATATATTGACTTGTGACTTGTGTATCTTTAATTTTCAAATCTACCACATTACTATTGGATTAAATCCTATAGGCTAAAATATTGTCAAAAGTATTAAAAATAAAATAATGTTTTTAAAATGCAAGATGCCAATAAACATCACATGATCACCATTTCCTATGCTTGCTCATAACTGTTATCAAAACAGGCAAAACTCTCTATATGTATTGCCACTCAGTGCAAGCCAGAGTAATCAATGGATGCCAGAAGGCTTGTGCATAAAATTCCCATCTAATGCCTATATTGAATGAGTAAGCACTAGATGGGGATTTTATGCATAAGCCTTCTGGCATCCATTGATTACTCTGGCTTGCACTGAGTGGCAATATGTGTAGAGAGTTTTGCTTGTTTTGATACAATGAATAGTAAATAAATAATTGATTCAGTATTTTGGAGATTAAAGACTGATATTGGAATAAGTTGAAATTATTAGAAAATCTTTATAACATTGACTTTCAAAATAGGAAAGTATTCATCAAGGGACACCATTTGTAATTGATGGAGATTTATCGAGTGACTGCTTTTCTTAAATATTAGTGATGATATTTGTTTGAGTTGTGGCAATTAAAAGATAACTTCTTTAATCTACCCTTTTAGATCTTTGCCAGTTACATATTTAATCTTTTTTCAAAATTTTTACTGTTACTTGAATAATAAAGCAAAATAATGTTCATACTGAATAATCAATTATTTCAATATCTGTGGTCAAGTTGCCAACTTTAGTAGCTATATAAATATATTAGCCTATTATTAAAGGTGGGATTGTTATTAATATTGGGATTGTCGAAGTGTTGACTGGTTTTTAATGATTACCTACAAACCCATTTAGCTTTGAGCATTATTATACTTATTATCTAAGTAATATCCTGGGTGCAATTTGAAATTTATAATTGCAATTTGTAATGTTATAATTGATTATTTATTAGTTTGCATTAAGAACAGGTTGTATTTACCTCTTTAGAAAGATTTATGTAAACTTCTTTGCATCAATAATTTCAATCACTGTGGTCAAGTTGCAATTTTTAGTGTCTATATAAGTGTATTAGACCATTAATATGGGTGGGATTTCATATTTATTGTTAAAAGGAGGTTGCTTTAACAACAGCTTGAAATTGTTGATTGTTATTGATGTCTAAGTGTTGAATGATTTTTAATAAATACTGAATAATATA
The DNA here is from genome assembly GCA_028023455.1 of Epiperipatus broadwayi. Classification (NCBI taxonomy): domain Eukaryota; kingdom Metazoa; phylum Onychophora; class Udeonychophora; order Euonychophora; family Peripatidae; genus Epiperipatus; species Epiperipatus broadwayi. The sequence goes on from JAQFVV010012527.1 coordinate 3,429,119, forward strand.
TATTCAGATAAACTGATAGTCATCAATAATGCTTCATCTTCATGCATTATTTTATTTATTTTGTAGCTAACATAAAATACTTTATGTAATATACATATTTAACATATAAAATCAGATTATACTTCAAATCTAAATCACATGAAAGCAACCAATACTTATTAATATCAAGTATCTTCAATATGTTGTCAAGGAAATCTTTTATTTATAAAAGAAAAATGGTATCATACTTCTTTTTACAGATTGAAAATTATTGACATTGATAAGTGTTGGCTTCAGCCATGTGATTTATGTTATATATATATAAAATACATATTTTGCGGGTTCATCCGTGTTAAAAACTTTTAATATCAATATACTGACGTTGACTTGTCACACAACCATCCACATATATATATATATATATATATATATATATATATATATATATATATATATATATATATATATATATATATATATATATATATATAGACTAAACATTGCATATTTAAATGTACATATTAATATAATGAAAAAATTAACAAAAAAAAGTTATGATAAAGAAAATACAATAATATATCAAAAGGGAGAGAGCGAGAGAGGGGATAGATAGAAAAAGAGAGTGCAAATGCATGATTGGTTCAAATGCATTCTCATCATAAAATCAGTATGAGAAATAAAAAAATAGCTGATTGAGAAATGATTTGTGTAGCAATCATACAATTAAATGAATGCACAAAGTTTATAAATTCAAGTTTATAAATTTCTAATTGCTTTTACTTTGATTTAACATTTTTTTCAAACAATGAATTATTGAATCTACAAATTAGAGATGAATTCACTTTTTAATGGCAAGGGCTACTTGTAATTTTTTCCAAGTATCACAATCCACCCCTTATATATTACATGCATGGTTTTAAAATATAATTTGTTTCCATTTTTTGGGGGGAATGAATCACACACACACATTTATATATAGCACACACATTTTGCATTCATTTAGAAGCAACACATTTTCCTCATTCTGCATTTAAATTGTAGGTCTTTCTTTTTTTGCAGTTGTTTCAGATATTAAAACCTTCTTTAAAACATGACTCAATACTATTTATGATAAGTTATTCAAATCTGAGTATATGTCATGACACAGTTAGCAGTTTCACTACTGATGGAATGTAAACAATGCTTCTGGTTGTGCTTTTGCATTGTGCAGTGAAGAATTTGTAATCAATGTACATACATCATTGTACATTTAGAATAAGTAGTGTATTCCAAATCCATTCATCAATAAATGGCTGACCATATACATGATTACATATGTCTGTTTTGATTGTGAAAAACTGATTCTAATCACTATATAGCTATCTAATATCAATTACAGTCATTTATTTTTATTCAGGTTGTTTTCACCAAAATGTCTTGATATTCCATCAGTGAACTGCAATTGATATTCTTACTCACTCCTGTTGCAGATATTGAGTCAGTAAATATTGGGGGTGGGAGTATTACTGTAGTTATAAATCAAATATTCTTTATATTATTTAAGTGCACTAGTATATTGAGAAAGAAAAGGAAATATGAAATGTATGCCCTGTGCAATATCTGAATACTTTTTTTAGTTATTTATAGGATTGTAAATAAAGCCTGTTTTAAGTTTGAGCAAAAAGTATAATGTAGAGTACAGATGTTCCTCTAGCAAACGTATTGCAACCCAATCTAACCAATTTCAGTGATCATCCTTCTTATAACTTTTGAACAATAAACCACTTGATTATATTTATGGCATACTATTAAGAACATCATTTGCTATACCTATAATAAGGAGTATGATTTCTGGCAAGATGAAGTAGAGTAGCCCTTGTAGCAGAGATATATGGATAGCAACCCAACTCATTCACTTCTGTTGGTCAAACTTCTTATGAACTTTTGAACATTATATTTATGGAATATTACTAAGAATATCATTTTCCATGTTTATAATCAGGAATCAGATGAAAAAATTGAAAAATTTTCAGGTCATAAGTATTTTTCAGATCGTAGATCTCTAATAACTTACCAATGATTATCTAACTAACTTTTATTATGTTTAGGGTAAAGGTACTATATTAATCTGCTTTGGTGAAGTGAATATTGATGACTTTAAAAACAAAACTAATGATTGTAATATGTCATAGTTTTAATTCAGCTTACATCAGGTATGTCAGCTGACATGGATGTTTATTTCAGAAATGATATGCTAGTTGCAATACTTTAAATCACTCTTATATGGCTTTTTATAATGATATTTCTACAGGTGTTTTTAATGCAAAACGTGCAAACTCACAAATATTGGTTTATTAATTTAAAAAAATCTGAGAGATCAGTATTTTCCAGATAAAATGGTAAAGGTCAAAGTTTATTTTCATATGTTTAGTCCTACTTATTCCTTAATAGTTTTCATTCTTTATGAACTGGTTTCCACAGCATATGAGATTAATTGGAGAAAATTTTTGTTATACTAAAACATACATTTTTCATGATTTATTAAACCTAATTATTTTTATACAATAATTGTATAATAATTATTTAAAATCAAAATAATACATGTATACACTTTGATTTTATTCATATATGTTTTACTTTTAAAAATAAAAGTTAATAATGTTAACAAAGAAAATTGTAGTCATAAAATGACACTGATTACTTAATGTCATTATCTCATTATCAAAACTATGTAAGAAGCTTTTGAGAAAGTGTAAAAATTATAAAGAAAGCAGAATTTTATAGATTTACCAGAGATATTAACATTCACTCATTCATGTTTTAAAAATAAATTTCAATCAAAGAAAAATTCACTGATTTTCTGCAATTTCTCACTAATTCTGTTTTCCTGCTTATCATTAATGATGTAAGTATCTTTTGTTCTCATTAAGAACTTATTTTTTAAATATTTGCAAAGTTTGAATATGATTTTTTGGAATGGTTTTGTTTGTAAGCTGAAATTTCTAAGAAATTAAACTCAATATATTGAGTTTTAGTATAGAATAAGGTTTGCCAAACTTTTTAACATAGAAAGCCTTTTTGTTGACATCTCCCTCCCCCTCCCCCCAAAAAAAGCAGCAAGAAAAGAGGTGAAGAATAGGTTCATGAAAAATATGAATTTCAAATAGCTATAGATATATTTGAACATTTATTTTAGTAATAGAACTTTATACAATCTGTATACATCATTAAAAAAATAAAAAAATCTTTTAAATGTAAACAACAAAGACAAAAAAATATTTTGACAGCTTGATTTATTCATAATTTTCTAATAGTTAAACATTCATCATATATAATAATGACTATTGTATATGTTTGAATTCACAAAATAATATTGTAAAGCATATTTTTCCTCTCCTAGAGTCATCAAAATTTTTATTTACAAATTACAAGATGAAGTAAAAATGCACTTTTGTTTATCATGATAAAAAGAGCCATGGAACTGAGGCCAAAGAATCATATGTGGCTTTCAGGCCACAGTTTAGTGATCGCTGGTAAAGAATATTGATAAAAACTGGCACTAGGCCCAACAATAGAAAATATTATTCTGTTAAGGGTTAATTAATGGTGATGTTACTGTTCTAACCCTTAGTTTACTACTACTTTTAATAAGTTTGAACAGAATTATTGAGCTTTATTGAAAATTCGTTTTTTAAAATAAAATGCTTACTTTTTTTTTTCATGTGTTATAGCATCGGCCGGGAAGCGAACCCGCTAACCCGGGACAACTGCTTGTAAGGTTGCTGTGCTGACCTCTCGACCACTAACACTTGACTAAAATGCTTACTTTTAAGATGGTTTAGCCAAAGCTGACTAAATGCAAAGAATATATTTAAATTACAATTAAGTATATAAATAATGTTTTTGACATACACATATTCAAAGAAATCAGTAAAATATGTCAAAAGTTGTTTTTCTTTATGTTAAAGGGAAAAAATGATATACTTTTTTACTTTATCGAGTTGTTAAACGTAATAATTTGGCAGTTGGTCCGCCCTCATTCCAGTTGTTAAAATTTAATTATACAGTACGTTCTTATACGCACCATTTGAACTATGGTAAATACAAAAAAACGAACAATTCTTTTTATTTCCATTTTGAAAGTATCACTTTACTCTAATTTACTTAGAAATAATCGAATCTTTCATCTCAAATGTTTATCTGATATATAGGTTGATGCTATTTTAAAATATGTAATGTCAAAAAGAACAAAAAGTGAAATAAATAAATATTATTATTATTATGTAGAAAGTATTTGCAATATGATCTATTATATACAATTTCTAACAGTAATTTTAAATTAATTTCAAATTTAATATTAATACTAATAAATATGTCAAACAAATTCATATTCTTAACGGCAATTTTATTATAAATACACGTTTTAATTATTAACAGTACCAAATTTCTCCATACAATAGTTTCATATACTGCAAGTCAAAGACGTAGATGGAGTGCTCTCAGATCCAAGACCCCTCATCGATGAAAGCCATATGCTAAATAGTGATCTAGGGGTATTGGACGAGTTGACTCTAGATAGGAATTTTAATGAATGAATCTTTTGGCATCTATTGAATACTATGTTTTGTACTATGTGGCACTATTTTATGAAGAAAGTTGATACTGTTTAAACACATTGTACAAGCATAAAAAATGATGGCCATGTGATATTTTAATTATATATATATATATATTATAAAAAAAAATAAAATAAATAAGCTTGTTTAGAGCTATTAGCAGGCTCTTTATATATTACATATTGGTAATACAAGCTATAAAGGTCATGTGACATATGACTGATTTTTACTAATATATATATATATATATATATATATATATATATATATATATATATATATATAAGTATGGTAAACACAATCAAGGCAGGTTACTAACTGCTTAAGCTTATTCATTTGCTACAATGTTTTGAGATAAACATAAATAAATTAATGATTATTTAATGATATTGTCTTACATGAGTGAATACAACACATTTGGCACATAAATTGAGTGATAAAAGTTATGGTTATTTTGCATCTTCTTTTATGTATTGAAAGCAGCAGATGGGCCTGAAAAGTTGTATCATAAATTTATTAAATTCAGTCTATAGATTGACAATGATATTTTGAGTAAGTCCAAGAAATATTTTAATCCTTTTTAGAATAATAATACTAGAGTCATAATGGTACAATAAATGAGATGATATTTTTTAATGACATCGATTTTATCTACTTACTAGTCAGCTTAGTAGAGTTAAAACAGATCTTTAAAATATTAAAAATGAAATGATTACATGTCATAATAAGATACTTGAAATTGTTTTAAAATATGATGACAATATGTTAACTTCAAAAATGTTGGATTTTTTTTTTAGCAATGCTTAGTAGATTTATTTTAAAAAATGGTTTTATTATTATGAGGTTTAAATAATGAGAATAGACAAGAGTGTCATAATTATTATATATATATATATATATATATATTTATTATTCACTATCACAAAAATACTTTCAAGAATTTTGATGAGTAGGATGCTTCCAGTAATAAATAAATCATTACCAGAAACTAAATCTAGTTTTAGTGAATTACACTGTAATGTAAAATGGCTTTTGAAACCAGACAAATGGTAGACAAAACTGTCAGAAACAAAACAGATTTATATACTGTTTTTATTGATTTGATTAAGATATTTAACCCAATTGATGATTTCTCACTAAAGTTTATTTCTATTATGCAGCTTACTGTAATAAGAGAAAGTAAAAAATCTGAAATATTTAAAATTAAAAATGGTGTTAAGTAAAGATGTGTACTACTCCAAGGTTGTTTTCAATTTTTATAACTGTGATTAGATGAATCAAGGGTTGATACAAGGCATGCTTAATAGTGGAATTTTAAATTTGATACATTAAATGCAAAACAAGAATTTTATCTTTGGATTTGTAATATGCATATATTTGTACTATTCTTGACAGTTCAGTTTATGATCTACAGGATGTATTTGGTGTTTTGAGTGCAACACAAAGATTTTAGTTTATTAATTAATGTTCAAAAAAACTCAAGTTATTTTATCAGCCTGTGATAAAAGAAAAAAAATCCAAACTTTCTTGCTTGGATGGGGATCAATTGGATAATGCAAACCATTTAAATTATAGGGTAGCTTTTAAGCAAAAAGGTAGATGTAGATTTTGAATTATAGCACAGATATCTATGCTGTTGCTGCTTTGACAGGGTTAAAATATAGACTATTTTGTGGAAGGGAAATAACTGATACAACAAAGTTAGCTATAGGGGGAGCTGCTATCTTACCTAATTTCTTATGTTGGGTTTGGGAAAAGATAAGAGGGATTTAGAAATAAAGGTTATAGAGTTGATAAAGATTATGTTGTGGAAATGGTATAGAGCAGATTATGGGTAAATTTAGAGTGGGGAATGTAAAATAAAGTGGCTAAAAGGTTTATCTGGGCATAATTGCTGAGATATTCTTGACTTCATTTAAGGAGAAGCCACAATACATCATATCACATCACATTATATGAATTACGATTCTCTGCAGATAAAATTTAAAAGGATTAAAATAAATTTCATTTAACCCTTTTCCCACCTCTTACGAGGCTCCTCGTCGACATCTGACATCACTCTAACTCTGCCAGTTCTTATGCTAAAATATTCGTTTGACAGGTATTAAATAGGTTTTTAAAAGTTCTGTAAGATGGTGCCCTCTTCCGAATTATTTTACAAGTAAAAAATAAAAAAAAAACACATTTAAACCTAAACAAAGAAAGAACATTAGTTGTGATTGGTTCTTAGCATGCTCTCAGCCGAAAAAGACATTCTGATTGGCTGGAAAGAACAAAGAAACCGCCTGATCAAAGAAAATAAAGAAAAATGCTGAGATTTTCAATTCGAATATGATTTAAAGTATTATAAAAGAATATTTTGAGAAATTACAAATTATTTTCAGAGAGAATACTAAAAAAACAAAATTATTTTCAAAAAATATTGAAGATTTTAGTAAAAATATTTAAGATTTAGTAAAAAGAAATATTTACTTTTCTATAACATAAAAGTCGACCTTTTTGTTTATATTATAGCTTTTATGTTGCCGAAATTGAATATTTTAGAATAAATAAATAGCAATTTATTTTTGAAAGAACTTTCATTCTCTTCATAACCTGAAAAATTAGTAATATACTTTTTATAAACGTATCTGAGTTGAATTTAATATTATAAGCGAATATGTTTTAACAATAGGCTTTGTCTTCAGTTTGTGAGTTGGCCAATTAAAAGATTTGATTTTTACCTCATACAACCAATAATATAATTAGCAGTTTAAGGGTTAAAGGTGCTCCATAAAATTTTTAAAATACAAAGGCACAATTATAAAATATATGTGTTTTAATATGTGAGGTGTGTCCATCTCTCAATTGTTTTACAAATCTTGTGAACCCATTTGTATACATATAAATGGTATATGTCATACTAACACTGAATTCTGAATCAAAGCTTTTAATATCATTATTATTTGGATAATAAAATAATTAAGCAAGAATAACTGAATAATATTATGTGGTTATCCTAATTGCACATATTTAAAATGTTATTCCACAAAACAAAATTGAAGTACTCAAATAATCTGAAAAAGTTAAATAACTCCCAAGATGCATTTCTAACTAAAACAAGCTTCTTTCCTTTAGAACAAATCACAATCCTTTATATATTTCATCATTAGTATTTAATATTTATCAATAACAGATTTTTACAATTTGACCTATAAATGCTAATTTTTTTCATCCAGATATTTGTCAACGTCCAGTTTTATCAAAACACATTAATGATTATTAAAATAAATAAATAAATAATGTATTACTTCAATGCTAAAATATAATTCTATGTGTTTTACACGCAGACAATGAAGCTAAAAATAATATTAAAAATTTTACTAAATTTTATTTTTAAGCTTCATTGTCTGTGTGTAAAACACTTATAGAATTAATGATTATTATTAAATATTTATTAAGTTAGAGATTTTTGTGACACTTTTAATTCTCATTAGTAGACTTATTTTTATTAAATCTAACCATATAGTTTATCATACCTTTTATGTCTCTTTTTTAGCCTTTTTACCAACCTAATTATTTTTTAAAAATAGTTTATTAAAATGTTTATAAAATTAGTAATCGGTAAACAAATATAACAGTATGTATAATAGTTAAGTATCAAGTTTATAATTTTCTTCTAAAACAACAAAATGTATTTGGAAGCTCTGATACATATTAAGACAAAATATAAACCTTATAAACAATATTAAGACATATTCTTTATTAGTTCTAGAGTTTGCCTTAATGAACTGGATTTAATAATTAATAAAGACAATTTTACTAAAATTAAGATTTTGAAAAGTCCTATTTATATGTCATATTACACAAATAAGATGAAGATTAGAATTATTAGATGATCATTATAATAATTTTAAATGTCAGTATGATAACATTTTCAGCATAAAGTCTAATGTTATGTTGTGGAAGATGTTTTTTTAATATTATAAAAATAAACAAATCAACATATGTAATTATTAAAACATTACAATGAACTGTCAAAATAAAAGTCATAGATCACATGACCCTATCTTTTAAGCTTGTAAGTTATAAACAGTGAGGATTGCCAATTCCTCAACAAGCTTTATGATAAATGCTTAGCCAGAGCCAACACTTAAAATATCTCTGTCAGGAACCCCCCCAAACCCCTGATCATGGTTTCATGCTTTGGCACTCCTCAGAGAAGCACGAAACCATGATCAAGGGTTTTGGGGGAGGGGGATTCCCGACGGAGATATTTTAAGTGCTGGCTCTGGCTAAGCATTTATCATAAAGCTTGTTGAGGAATTGACAATCCTTACTGTTTATTATAATGAACTGTTTCATAGAATTTAGTGTATAAGTAAAAAATGGAAATATTTTTCATTATAACTATCTACATTCCAAGTGATATCTTCCAAAGACTTTAATGTATGTCTATTTTATAATGAATATGCCAATCACATTTGATACATTTTCCCCCATCAGAAATAACAATTTTTCATTTCTGAATTTTAAATTATTTGCAATTTTGTGGTAAGAATGTAAAAAAACAATAAAAAATTCTCCTTAGATTAAATTTCTAATTAAGGTGTGTTAATTAAATTATGTTGTTCTTATCACTATTTTACTACTTATACCAAATTATATTTCACAAACAGGTAATTTTTAGAAATTCACATTAGTTACAATTTCTCAAAATATTATTTTTAATTATTTAAATATTAATAATTATGAAGAAGATAATTTCGTGGCATTTAAGCTTTTAAAATGTTACTTTTTAAAAAATCAATTGTAAAAAATACAAAAGATTGAGATATTTAGATTAAAATTCACTGAATAAAACTTTTACTAAATGAACTCTTTATCTATTACAATTTAATTTACTTCTCTCATACATAATAACAAACTGCATTGACAAATTTTAAAATGTGTACACTAGCTAAAATATATTTTATCAATCAAATTTGCATAAAATATTTTTTAATGTTATTTCTGCCAAGGCATTTTAAAATATAAATTATTTTTGCTGCAATAAAAAATATTTTTTGTATTATGCAATTAATAATAAATTTTATAACATCGAACAGATCTAAACATAAATTAAAAATAACAATTATTTAATTTTACTCAATATCAGGGGACATTTCACCATGGATATTATAAAAAATACCACCACAAAATACTTTACATGTTTATTCAGTACAAATTTTGTTATATAAAGCAACAAAATTGAAATAAAACAACTATTTAAAAATAAATATTTTCTTTATTATTAATCCATTTTTCACCCTATTATAGGACTTTTTCAAAATACACTTTTCTAATATAGCCCTAATATACATGAAAAACAGGTCAATAATAAAAAAAATAATTTTATATAGTTGTTTTATTTCATTTGTGTTGGAATTATTAATTTTTTGAAAGCAATATTATGGGCAAATTTAATTATTTAATTTTAATATTCTTATAATCTGTTACTGGCATATTCATGATAAGGCCAGATTTCACCAGAAATGTTATAAAAAAATACAGTACAAAATAATCTACAAATTTTATTCAGTACAAATTTTGTTATATAAAGCAACAAAATTGAAATAAAACAACTATATAAAAATAAATATTTTTTTTATTATTGAACCAGTTTTTATGCTATATTAGGGTCATTTCAAAATACACTTTTGTAATAAGGCTCTAGTTTTATTTCATTTGTGTTGGAATCATTATTAAGTATTTGAAAACAACATTATAGACAAATTTATGCATGACCATTGTTAAGGAGAAAGCAGAAAAACATATTAATTAGAAATTTTAAAAAGTGTATATACCACAAAAATAATTTTTATTTAACTAATTTTTAAGTAGTCATTTGTATCTATAGAAATTGCAATTACTGTGACTAAAATACTTTATTCTGTATTAAAGCTTTATGAGCAAACAAACAGATTTAAAAACATTTGTTGTTAAAATTAAAGCAATCAACTATATATTATATTTTTTTATCTAATCTTTATTTTATTATGAATGCTTTTATGTAAAATAAATAAAATCACAAACCATTGCTTTAAAAAACAATAACAATATTGCAAAAAATAATAAATAAATAAAAACTTTGAAAATAGAATATAAACAGAACCAAAAAAAAAATTGTAAAATGTTTGTCATGTTAATGTTTTATGTGCTGTATTTTAATTGAATGAATCATATTCGAATAATATCATTTTTTATCTAGCTAAGGTCCAAAAATAATGGCCATAATTTGAAAAGTTATATATATATTTTAAATAAAATAATTCTGCAATTGAAATGTTTTTAATATACAGTATATTTTCTTGTAGATTAATCCTTTTTATTATGTTAATTTGTTTAATTAAATATTTATTGAATAATTATCACTTTTTTTCAAAGTTAAGCTTTATTTTTTTAAGTGGCTTTCCAGAATTTATTTTATATTTTGAATTTATGGTGACGTTTTTTTTTCCATGGGAATTATTATAATTGCTTATTTCTTATAAAAGATTTTTAATTTATGAGGTATTTTGTGAAATGAATTAAACAGTATGAAGTAAACACACATGCCCCCCCCCACACACATATATATTAATTCTAATAGTATTATTTCATAGTATTATGACATCAATTTTAATAAAACACATATTCTGGCAAAAATTGAAAATATGACCAGGGTCTGCTAAGGGAAGCTATAGAGATTTTTAAAAGGCTTAAGGAGAGTGTGAATTAAAGAAAATTAACATTTGGAAAAGGCTATTGGACGCTAAAATATTTTGTAAAACTTCTCAAACAATAGAATTTGAAAATGAGGAGAAAATAACAAAAGAAAAAAATAACAATTTTAAATCTCACCTCACAAATTCTTATGATTTGAGAAAGAAGAAGCTCTAAGGAAAATATCTTAAACATCCGCTATTTATGTTTTTACTGCATGGAAACTAACAGAAATAATACATATATACATAAACAAATATGCAAAGAATGTAAATTCATGAAGCAAAAATGTTAAACAACGATATTTGAAATATATATCTAATAGGGAAATACTGTAATAATATAAAAATCAGGCAAAATTTAAAAAAAAATATAACTTTTAAATTATATTATAATTTTGAGAGTAATAGTACATATTTTTATAAATTAACTGTTATATATATATAAATTGACATGAACATATATTTAAATTAGATTTTAACATTTAGATTTTAACATTTATATATATTTAATTTGTTGATTTTCCAGTATTTGAAAAATAAATGGTTTTATTATCTTTAATAACTTTCACGTTATTAATCTTTTCTGAAAATTAAATAATGCTTTAAAACCTCTTGTCAAGCTTTGTTAGCCGAGAGGTCATCGTAGCCTTTTGCAAGCAAGTAGTTGTTTGCAGACAGTTGTGGGTTCGCGTCCCGGCCGATGCTATGACATATGAAAAAAAAACTTCTTATGCCGTTTTATTAAGTTCTAAATACAAATTCTGCCTTAGAAAAATAATAAAAACTACCTAAAATTTTAATGAATCTATTCTAAGTTCTGTTATTATTATATATATATAATGTACGCATAAATAACTGAGATCTAAAGAACAACATAATTAACTGCTAAGACTATTCCTTTTTGAATTTGAATCCCGATTAAAATTTAATAGGATTTTTCAAGCTTCCCTCTCCCCCCAGATATCTGGATCTAAGATAACCTAACTAATCATCCAATCAATGGATTGCTTACTGGATAACTAGTTATTTTCAGCTAGAAAGTAAAACATAAACAAGAGGATGCAACGGAGTTCTTTGCTCTGAAGAAAATTCTTCGTATATATTATATACCCAAATATATCCATAAATAAATAACTTTTTATTCTTTCTAGCTACAATAACATTTATTATGTTTATTTTTCTGCTGAGAGATACTTTTTTTGTTGTTTATATTTTTCCGGTTTTCTCCAGTTTTTTTACCAAATAAAAACTATTAAAATAATACTTTTAGTACAGGCGCCAGGTTAATTGATATCTACACATTTATTATTATTACTTTATTTTGTTTTTTAACATTTGATAAGATACCTATAACGTAAACAATATATTTTATAAATAAGCTACCACCCAAACAAGCTTATTTCTATTTATATATTTTTTAAAAAATAAATTTTAACTGGTATAAGTATTTAAAGATATATAAATATTTTTCTTACAAATATAAACCAAAAAGCTAAAAATTTAAGTAATAAACACATAAAGAAATATCAAATAAAATTTGTATATAGGAACCAAAATTTAAGAAGTAAAAAATAAAATAGACCAAAGTATAATGCTTTTCACTTGGATATAAATTTTAACGATTAAATAAAACTGAAACATTTAATCGAAAATATCAATCTGTATATGCTGAAAAAGATTCGTAGTTATAAACATATCAGCTTTAATTAAAAATATAGTTTTTAAACATATATATATATAAAAGATATACTCATCAAAGAATATTTTACTTTTGTGGTTTATTTAATAATAATAATAAAGATAATGTAATTATAATTTATCTAAAATCCGATAAAAATCTATCTATCTATCTATCTATCTATCTATCTATCTATCTATCTATCTATCTATCTATCTATCTATCTATCTATCTATCTATCTATCTATCTATCTATCTATCTATCTATCTGTCTATCTGTCTGTCTGTCTATATGTCTGTCTATCTGTATCTTTGTCTTCTCTGTCTGTCTATCTATCTATATCTTTCTGTCTATCTATCTATCTATCTATCTATCTATCTATCTGTCTGTCTGTCTATATGTCTGTCTGTCTGTATGCATGTCTTTCTGTCTGTCTGTATGTCTGTCTGTCTATATATATATCTTTCTGTCTATCTATCTATCTATCTGTCTATCTGTCTATCTATCTATCTATCTATCTATCTATCTATCTATCTATCTATCTATCTATCTATCTATCTATCTATCTATCTATCTATCTATCTATCTATCTATCTATCTATCTATCTATCTATCTATCTGTCTGTCTGTCTGTATGTCTGTCTGTATGTATGTCTTTCTGTCTGTCTGTATGTCTGTCTGTCTGTCTATCTATCTATCTATCTATCTATCTATCTATCTATCCATCCATCCATCCATCCATCCATCCATCCATCCATCCATCCATCTATCTATCTATCTATCTATCTATCTATCTATCTATCTATCTATCTATCTATCTATCTATCTATCTATCTATCTATCTATCTATCTATCTATCTATCTATCTATCTATCTATCTATCTATCTATCTATTTTACTTTTTGTTTGATATCCAACTATTCATCTATGTAAAAAATGCATGGGAAAATAACAATTAACAAAGTAAGTGCACTTATATTTTATTAATTATTTTGTAATATTATAATATATATGTATAATGGCAGACAATAAATTTTCGTAGCAATTACACTAATATATTGATGCTCAGTTATTAGGGGTTTTAATTGTTTATAAAGAAATTACAAAAAATTAATAAATATTGCTTATCTTTTCTTAAATATATTATAATGATAATTTGGAAATGGTAGACACTACTTTCTATTAGTATATTATTATAATAAGAGTCATTTATAAATACATACATATAATACATACATAAACAAACAAATAAGGTAACAAAAGTTATCTTAAAATCACTGTGAGGGTTGACTAAAATATATTGCAATGGAAAGATATATAGTCAAATGGTCCTCATGTTGGATGGCTATGAATTTAATAAAAAAGCTAAACGATAGTAAATAATCTACACACATTTGTAGCCGGATATGAAAGTGATATACTACTAATAATACATATAGAGAATGTATATTAAAAGCTGAAACCATTAAAAGGATCAGTTCAACTCATGGCTCCTATAGCATTTTGAGTGCACTGCCTACATGTACATCTCTTATATCATGTTATTAATATGTTTGGATTTAAAAGTGATTCTCAGCAATGTGACAAATTGAATTTATAATATAATTTTTAATCTTATGTGCCATTTATATAATTCAAAAAAGAATTATATACAATCCATATATACTCAGTTATTGAATTCCATTGCTGACTGGTAATAGTTATTTGGATAGCAAAAGTCCGTCAAGCGTTGTTAGCCGAGAGGTCAGCGCAGCTGCCTTGGTTGTAGACGGTTGTTGCGGATTTGCCTCCCGGCCGATGCTATGACATATGGAAAAAAAGAGTACTTAATCAATAATGAAATAACTTACAGTAGTAGATTAATATAATGATTAAGATTTTATTAATTAATTAGTAGTAAGAACAATAAAAATGAAAGGATTAAAGATTTAAAATAAATACCACATAACTGATTATTTTATCTGATTCTGACTTATTTACCTGTAGAGGTCCCTAATATCGCATTGTTACACGCATATTACCGAGGTTATAGCCTCAGTAAATATTACTTACGTAATCAATGTGGTTTAATAAATTTATAATTACAACTTCAAAATACCAGCATTTTATAAATAATAATTATCTCAGTAGATTCAAAACAAAAGTAAATGAAATATTGTTTGGATCATCGTTTACAAATATTTATGAAGGCTGCTAAAAGGGATTTGCTGTTAACTGAAAGAAGACCCTTTGATTTCTAGTGGATCCTTAAAGAAACCAAGCAGAGTAAATTCCTAACATCTATTTTATTATCATCGCCCTTGTATGTGACTATACATATTTATACAAATGTGGATGGGCTGCTCTCCAGCACTCATTAGCCAAAGTGGTAAGTTTACTGATTTTTATCTCTGAATTTGTTCAAGAAGCACCATGGTCTTTATTCTAAGTTGCCTAATCATAAGGAACACATATATGTATACACATATATATCTAAGAAAGAAAAAATATCCAACACAATTATTTAATATTTATCTTAAGTATATGACTGAAATTATTTTAATAATATATAATTCTGTTCATATTAATTATAAAGTTTAAATTGACTAAGATATACTCATGCATATTAATTTAATATAATAATTAAAAAAGCAAGTCATATATAACGTGACATTACTTTTAATAAGCTTGTAGTTACAAAAATGCAATACAGAGAGCATACCAATAGCTCAAACAAGCTTGTAATTAATACGTGCAGTATGAGAAAATATTTAAAATCTCTATCCACAACACTCTCATCTCCAGACCAATTGGTTTTGAGCTTATGCCTATACTAAACTTAATGTAATTGGAAGAGACTTGAACTCAGACTTTCAGGCTCTCTACACCTATCCACTCCATCTTACACAACCAATACACATGTATGTGGTATTGTGTGTTGGCTGTATAAGATGGAGTGGATAGTTGTAGGGGATTTGAAACCCTGAGTTCAAGTTCCTTCTAGTTATGCATACATAAAATAAACAAAAAATTCTGGAATAAATTATACAATATTCAATATAGCAATATAAAAAATAAATAATAGCTTTAGCCAACTAATGATATTTTATGCCATCTTGAGTAACATTTAGCAATGAAAATTTAAAAAACAAATCTCTTTAAGATCAGTATTAATTTTGTTTGACGTTAATGAGATTTGTTTATGATCCATTGAAACTCTGTTTTAATACTAGGAAGATCTATAAATTGGTTACAAAATTCTATTTCCAAATTTTGTAAAGGGGTAGATATAGTCTTTTAATTTGTTCCACCTTTACTTCATTTTTTGAAGCAAAATCACACAATGATGGAAACATTTCTAAAGATCTGTTTTTTAAATTCTTCCTCCACACCTCGATTTTCTTTCAAAATGCAGTTACTTTCTCAGTCATTGTTAAAATGTCACATTTTCCTTGAGGAGACAAATTGAGCATGTTTTAAATTTTTCAAAAATATCAGCTAAGTAACATACTATCAACAACTACTTATTACCACTGTAAAAGCTGGCAAACTTTGAACTCTTATCTTTGTCAAAAAAAAAATGCATAATTCATTTTTCAGTTCAACAAGTCTTTTTAGTTAGCACTTTCCCTCAAAATAACTAACAAATTTCTGTATGATACAGGAGATTTTCATGGCTACTTCCCATTTCATTGCAAATTATCAGAAATATTCTACTAATCAAGGGTCTTGTTTTTACAAAATTAACTAGGCTACTAACACCTGCAGCACTCTATATATTTGTGTTTCCAATTTCTTTGCTGCAATAGCTTGCTGATGGATAATCCAGTGTATGGATTTTGTGTTGGTACTATTTCAATTACCTTTGCCTTTAATTCTTTTTCTCTTCCAGTTAAAACAGCTGCTCTGTCACTGGTTACACAGTTTTCTATAAAATGTGATTTGTAACAAAGAAATCTTTTACTATTAAAAAGATGTCTTCCCCTGAACATCTTTCTTTAAGTGACTCCAAAAAAAGTAGTTCTTCACACAATTCATTATTTAAAAAATATCTAATAAATACCATTAACTGAGCAAAGTTGGCAACATCTGTGCTTTCATCCAGTTGTATAGCAAATTTTCCACATTGAGCAATTTGTTTTAATAATTTTTTTTTAATTATCAGCAATAATTTCTATATGCATAGAAACAGTATTTACTGACAGGGGAATACATTTTATTTTCTCAGTATAGTCTGCCCATTAATTATTTGCAACATTTTTATTGCAGCAGGAAGAACAAGTATTTCACCAATGATATGTAGCTTTTTATCTTTTTCTATTAAGAAAAAAGCCTCAAGAGAGGCTTCTAAACATTTATCATTAAGTGTGACAATTTTTTTAAAATTACTAGCTTGAGTAAAGCATCTTTTTAAACGTTCAAAAAACTGCAATATTTGTGTTCATGTTTGGGATGTTTAGTTTTTTTAATGCCTTATTAACACTGATGGTTTTATACAAGCATTAGATAGCATCTCATAACATAATACACATATAGGACAGAATTCATTGTTGAGTACTTTTGATGTAAACCCAAATTTTAAGAAGTCTACTTGACAATTTTAAACTTTCTGGTACAATTTTTTGTACATGCCAAATCATTAATATTTTTATCTCTTGGCATAATTTCTAATGAATTTGAACAATTATCAGTACCAATACTATTACTTTCTTGTTGCACACTAAAAGTAGAAGCGCTATCAGAATAATCTTCAACCCACCGGTTCTTTGTGGGCAAACTTTTTAACCATTTAGCCATTTTATAAAGGATTTAAAATCAATACCATTTAGGAGTCAACTAATCATAGTTATTATAATACACACTGCTATCTGTATAAGTTGTGTACAGTTTATAAAATTCTCTCAATGAAGGCACTTGCACAAAGGCACACTAAGTGGCTGGGTCATAAACAGTGTTGCCAGATATAAAATTTATTTGTCCACCAGAAATCAATTCTAAATCCTGGTTAAAAAAACCCACTAAATTTAAATTCTTAATTTTTCACTAAAAAGCTAATAAAAATGCATTCCCCTACTAAATAAAATAATGATTACATTTTAAAATAAGGTAACATTTCATGATATATTGGTGTACCCCCAAGTATCACTTTGTGTACCCCCTGGAGTACACATATTCTACTTTGGAGACCACTGCTATAGAGTAAGAAGAAGGTAATATGTTTGATAAGCTATAAGAAAACTGTAACTAAAAAATTTAAATTTACATTTTGAAAAAATATGAAGTAAAATATTCCTGTTACTAGAAATCATGGGCTCACAGATATTTTTATTTATTGTGAAGACCATCAAATTGCATATATACATGCTAAAAATTGAAAAATCAAAAAGTGTGCAATATAAATCAAGTAAGTAATGATTACACATAGATGTAAGCTAAATTACTAAACAAAACTCTTATGGTCCATTCCTGACTGCATGACAATCCATAGAAAAGATATGAAGTTTTTCAGCCTGCATAAGCTGGCATGAAGAAAAAAAATTCATCCACTCCAGATCTATCATATATGAGTATTTAAGTGTGTCTTACCAAAAAAAGATTTACTGAGAATGACCTGCAAACTATGTCCTAATCATTAAATAAATACTTGACACATTTCGTTAATTGGGAAAATTAACAATTTTTTTTAAAACCATATGGTTAAGATTGTTTAATCATAAAGCATATAGGAGTAACCAATATTTTAAGAACTTATTTTAAACTCCATGAACAAATGAAAATACATTTTCAAACCCCATAAGCCGTTGGGAAGTAAAAAAAATCATTTCAAAGATTATCATCGCTGGACCATGTATAAGTATAGTTTTCTGGTAAATGATAAGTGACATGAGATAAAGAACAAAAAAATAAAAAAAAAACAAAAACTAAAAGTAGGAATAATTATTTATTTTGTCATTATATTTATAAATGTATATAAATATATTTTTAAGTTGTTAATCTTTAACCAATATCAATTATTTGTCAAGCGTTGTTAGCCGAGAGGACAGCGCAGCAGCCTTGCAAGCAAACAGTTGTTTGCAGACGGTTGTTGTGGGTTCGCCTCCCAGCCGATGCTATGACATATGGAAAAAAAATCAATTATTTTCTTGGTATTAATTCATTTACCCTAAATATTATATATGTATTTACTTTAAAGTAAGATGTATATTTATATTTTGTATTTTATATTTATATGCATTATTTATTTTTTAATATGATTATTATTATTCACATATATACTTTCAGTCTGATGTGGTATCTGGGTAATAATATATATATATATATATATATATATATATATATAGATACCACATCAGACCAGGTATAGATATATATATATATATATATATATTCTAACCTGGTCTTGTGCATCCTCACTTCCACCTTAGTATATAATATAAAGTAAAACGGGTTCTAGCTCAGTTAATAATTAATAAATGAAATATTCAGGTGACAAAATAGATTACATTGAGCCAATATCCCACAAGATACTATCTCAATGGCATAAGAACACTATCCCCCCTTTATTTCAAATAACAAACTCATAGTATTCTTACGACTTTAATAACTTCTACTCACTAAGATTAAACTAATAATTAAATCTTAATCTCCTATTTGTAATAATCTAGCTCAAATAAAATTTCAGGTTCATAAAGTTTACTCTAAGTTAATAAAAATACTGTAGTAAAATATGAGTAGGGAATTTTATGTCATAATCTACTACTAAATTAACTAATAATAATAAATAATAATAATATTCTTCATCGTTTAACTAATTCTGTATATCTTTTCTTTTCGTTATATTTTTATTACCATAATAAAATAAAATAATTTAATATAATCTTTTATCTTCATGTAATGATATAATAAATACGTGGTAGCATTTGATAATCTGCTAAACAAAAGTATGTGTGGCAACTGATAACATATAATTCAGTATACTATTGTGATAACTGATTTATGACCAATAAAATAATATAAAATTATGATTATTTAATTAAAAGAATACCAATAAAATATTTAAAATTCTTAAAATACTTCTCTGTTTATCTTTTTGTGCAAAATTATATATTTGTTTCAATTATTATGAATATATCGTGATTTCATGCAGTGAAGTGGAGAAATAAACAATCCCGACACAAAAATTTTGAAAAACAAATTTTAACAAAGTTTATTAATAACAACAAATAAATAAACAATTTATTTACACTATCTACAGTGGATATCCTTATTTTATACTTTACATTTTATCTACTGAGTTATAAAAAAAAATTAATTTATATTTTAATTATATCTTTATTTAGACTTAAGACAAAATAAAATGTTACCATTTGGTTTCTCGGTATGGTTAACTTATTTACAAATATATTTACTTATTTTATTAGCAAAATATTTCATCCTTAATATTATTAAACTATCTTATTTTAAAACATTCATAGGAAAACATTCCACAAAAAAAAAAATTAACTTTATAATGAATATGCATTTCTCAAAATATATAAAAAAAATCATCTTGCAAACTCAAAGATGTTACATAAAATATTCATCCAAAATTCAGTACTAGATTTTAGTGTTTTATCACACGATGTTTACTAATCATAATATATTCTTATTTAGCTTTACTTTAGTATGATATAAGTGTAATAATCAATATATTCCTGTTATTCAATAAACAAAAAATATACTATGCGTATTGTTTATATAATTTACTTTGTACTATTGTATTTTAAAAATATGCAATACTTATTTTTCTCTTAAAAAAATAATAATAAAGCATTTAAAAATAATTAACATTTCAAAGAAAACATCTTGTTTAGATACTCTATTCCAAAATTTATATTTCATTTCCGAAATAAAATTCAGAATATATTCTATGATTCTTTCTTTTCCTTAGGATTCATTGGACCTTCAATTTCAAATTATAAAATTCTATTCCTTCTAAGCAAATAACAAAACGAAAGCATAACCTAAGTTTTAAATTATTTATCATTTCTTTTCAAAATATCTTACTGAACATGCAGTTACATGAAATAAAGATAGCAAAACAGATGTATAGGATTTAAGGAAGAAAGCTAGAGTATCACTCATAATATATCTCAAAATATGGCACAGTGCAAAGAGGTATGACTTTTACCTGTCTAATAACCTCTAATACATGAACGATGTTAAAGCTATTTTTTCAGCTTTATTAGAACATCAAATATTTAAAGAAATATAAAACACTGTCCAAATAAAATGTGTACCAGTCATAGGGCTTTGTTAACTATGCTGATATCCACATAAAGACTAAATATTATTTCTATTCCTTATCATATCCTATTTCTTAAAAACATCATCTTGGTTTCCTGTTCACTAAGTACTTCCAAACCACTATCTCAACATTATTTCTCAAGATTTTCCACATCTTACATCGATAAATAACTATCTGCATTTACAAAACAATAAATAAAATTCATTGATAATTAAACAATTTCACTGTTCCACAAGAAAAGTTTGCCCACTTCATTATTCTGTATGTTTAATCATATACAATCTAATTAGACAATAATTGAATAACCTAACATGAAATTTTTAAAAGAATCACATAACTATTTGTTATTATGTTGGATTATATCATTAATATAAAAAAAATTGTCGTATGCATATTTTCAAATCAATCCTATCTCATAATGTTTTTAAAATGTTGTATGAAATGCGTTACATATAATTAAAAACTTTTACACTTCATTCTTACGATTCATAGATGATCTAAAGAAAACAAAAATATATACATTATAAATTATTAATAGTTATTACTATTACCAAATAACCATTATCTATTCATCATCTGCAGTAGGTTTTCTTCATCCCCTTGTACTTAACATCGCATAAAGAAAAGACATATCTATTCATTTTATTTAAAAATTATTTTTATCTAAATTATTAGATTATATTATAAATTTTATGTTATTAACAAATTAATGTTTTATGTTTTCCGAATCTTATAAAATAGAAAAAAATTACATTTAAACTAAGTTAGTAAAAAATAAAAATAAAAATGCAAGACTATAATTACTTATTTCTTCATTAATTCTTTACTTGATAAAAGTCCTTGATAGACTTCATAAAACTTATTATTTCTCTAATTTTTTTTTTTTAATGTTCCTCCTAAAAATGCGTTATCCTTCAAGAGTGTTTTCCCCCGCTCCATTGCTATGATGATGAACAAGAACAATCCATTGAGGGCAGTTGGCGAACAATTTTTAAAACAATAGTAAAAAAAAAAAAAAATTCGGGACGTCTTTTTAAATCTTAAAAAATGTAATAAAATCCTTGTTAATCCATTTTAGTAAATTTTATAAAACAATAATCCTTGGTTTTACTGTTTAGAATGATAATTATTAAACTGTAATATTAAAGAATTATTCCCACGAAGTTTATTCAATATTCTCTGCCGGCGTATCTGATGTATCCTCCATCTAATTTAACTTTAAAAATATTCAGTAAACTTTTTTTTTTTTTTACAATATTTCCATGGATTCATTTTTAAACAAGTATTATGTATTCATTCTTTTATATAGGTTTCTATCCTTGATAAAGTGTTTCAAAACAGATACTTCTAAAAATGCATTTTTTAAATATTTCTGAGACTAGAAGTTTTTTTAATATTATAATTCCTTAACAAAATCTCCTCTGTAAGCTTTTTTAATTCTTGTAAAATATATTCTTTTTTTAAAAAAATGTTTCCTTCAAAAAGGGCTAAACATTCTATTTCTTTCATTATTATATTTTATGATAATTCATAAGATATAAGTATCTTATTCTTTTTAAAACTCTTGGATAAAGCTTATAAATAATGCTTCACAAATCCTTTTTTTAGACGGCAAATAGTTTTCCATTTAAGCTTCCAGCATAATGTCCCAATTATTTTTTGTACCAGAACAGTTCTCCTGTTAAGCATTAATAAAGCTGTATCAAAATATTCCAAAAACATTTTTATATTATTAGAATTTACATGTATTTTATTCTATAGTATATCCATCTTTTCATTGCGAAGTTTAGGTCAAATTTCAGATAAAATAATCCTGGTAAGTACTTTAAAAAAAAAAAAAACTAGCAAATCATTTTCACGAAGTTCCCAAATATATAATTTTTTTAACTCTCTTTTGAAAAATACTTTTAAAAATATCAATTAGTTTTTTGCAAATAAAACTATAAGAAAGTATTAAAAATTGACTAAAATAAAATTTAAAAATACTATCTCTTTGATAGCTGCTAATATACCTTTCTCTGGTTTCAATACATTATTAATCTCCTCTGATACCCCCCATGCAATTCGTATTTATATTCTAGAAAATACGTCATTTGATTGGTCAATTCTCACTTTTAGTTTGAGAACAAATTTACATATTTTTAGTTTTAGAGAATTAAGTTTCAAAATAAAAATTATGACATAATAAACTTAAAAATATTATTTAAAATTCCACTTTTAAATCAATTATTACTTTATCAAAATTCTTTAAACATTTAAAATAACTTTTAAAATAATTTTAATAACCTATTCCATTCTTAATATTCCATTTATCTTGTTTTATTTAAACAAAATATTTAATTTTTATATTATGAGTGTATTCATCTTTATTACATCATTTAAGCATGTTATACGATAGTTAACTTAATATTTAATATTTGCTTTATGCTAGGTAATCATTATATTCAATTCTATAATGCTATTTTAAAACATTTCAAACTTTGTTAATTAATTCAAACAAGCAGTGTGTGAAAATATGTAATATACAAGTCACATGATCAATATAAAATTTAGACAGCGATTTTCAATCTATTTCTCTGCCTAGATTAATAAAATTGCAACACTTTATTATATTATATAAAATAATTATAAAAATTTGGAAAAATAATTTAAAAATATAGAATTAAATACAGTTTTCACCATCATAAAGTTTATTTTTAAAATGTACGATATTAATTTTGATTATTAAATATGACTTTATAAATTTAAAATATAACATTTATTACTATAAGTTTTAAATTATTAAAATCTACCATTTAAATATATTTTTAATTATTTATAGCTGTGTTATTTACTATGGCCAGCTTTTACAACCATATGCAACAATGTTTTAAGCTTTACATAACTACTTTTAAATGATTCGCTATAATTTTATATACTACGTATTTGCTTTAGCCTCAAATTGTACTTTATAATATAATCAACTTAATACGATTACCATATTAAAAGAACATATCCTAAAATTTAAAATTTTTAGTAATTGATTGAGATGGACTATTACTGACCTATAGAAAAGGGCACAATATATATATATAAGATGTATTTTGCGGGTTCATCCGTGTTAAAATTTAAATATTTATATACCGACATTTCGACTTGATAACACAAGTCATATACTGTGTTTTAATTAATTTAAAAGAATGTAATATTAATGTTACCTAGAGATGCAGATGCCTTATCAATGGCTGTAATAACAATTGTTTGAGAAGGTATAAAGACAATTTGCATATTACTACTGGAATAAAATGATTATTGTTGTATCTGTTTTGCTTATTCACTTTTTATTTATGCATTGAGCCACATTACCTAAGTAGTGCAATCTTAGCTTTGAGTTTCATGAATTCCAGAGCTATGATCTGGTTCAAACAAAATTTATGTATAAGTTCAAACCTAGGTTACTAATGGCTTCTTTCTGGGTCTTTAATAATATAATCAGTCAGAACT
Organism: Epiperipatus broadwayi; assembly: GCA_028023455.1. Taxonomy (NCBI): domain Eukaryota; kingdom Metazoa; phylum Onychophora; class Udeonychophora; order Euonychophora; family Peripatidae; genus Epiperipatus; species Epiperipatus broadwayi. The sequence continues at coordinate 3,453,846 of JAQFVV010012527.1, forward strand.
AACAAATATTTTAGTCATTTTAACTATCATTAGTTAAACCCACATGATCAGCAGAAAATATTACTGGGTAGAATTAATATTATAAGAAATAGGCTTTAAACTGATATCCATCAGTATGCTCATCATCATTAATGACTGGGATAATAAGCCAATAAGAGTTGTGACCAAGTGCGGTCTGATTCATGGTAGTGGTTGAAGCATCTGCATTATATCTTGCATGTCATTGTGGTTCAATTAGTGCCAAATCATTTTGTGATTAACTTTATTATATTCATTTTGTTGTGTATATGAGGGAATTATGAAAGTAAATTTAAACCCCGAGAGAAATAAGGTAGTGTTGCACAAATAAAGGTAAACTATAGGAATAAAGAAATGGGTAAAATATTAACAAAGGACAATGTGTAAAAAGAAAATTAAAATAGTATGATAGAGCCATATTAAAAAGAACAAACATGCAATGTTAAAGGAAATTAAAAATATTATAATGGAGTTATAGTAACAAAATCAAATAAGATAGGGGATGAATATAAAAGGAACTAAGTGGTGTGGCTATGTTGTTAAGAGATGGACTCATCAATAATTGATGCATATAAAAAAATTATAAAAAATATTTTTTATTATTATTAATAGTTTGTTAACCTATTATTATAAAGTGCTGAAAACATTGGAATTATTCAAACAGAAGTCAATCTCTGATAATGTGCTGTTTCTTAAATATAAATTTTCATGCACTCACTTGCCCGGTAAGAGTTTAAAAAACTTAAGTGAATTACTTAATTTTGGAGTGTACATTCTATATACATCAACTCTTACAGACCATGCTTAAATCAGGAATACATTAAACTCAAGCCCTGATTTATGCATGGTCTGTAAGAGTTTGTGTATATAGAATGTATGCTCTAAACATAAGTGATTCACTTAAGTTTTTTAAACTCTTACCAGTGGGTCAGTGTGTGGAAATTTATAATATTTAAGAAATAATGCATTATTGGAGATTGACTTCCATTTGAATGATTTTAATAGTTTGTTAGCAAATGATAACAAGGGTTAAAAAAAAAATGGAAGCCCAAAAATTGGGAAAAACACTGTACTGTTAGCAGAACAGACAGATGTCACATAGCCATGTGTGATATCAGGCTGAAGAAAAATCTGAAATTTCAAAAGATCAGATAGATCAGGCAATCCTTTCTATAGGATTAATGGCACAAATAAATAAGATGGCTGATGACAATAGAAACTTCATGAAAAAAAATATATGCAAAAATGGCTGATGATGAAAAATCTCCATGAGTAAAATTAAAAATAATCAACAACACTTTAAAGAGGAATTTGGTAAAAAAAAAAAAAATAGAAAGTGGATTAAGAAGCTTGATTAACAAGATGGAGGAAATTCATGAAAAGATAAAAAAAAGTAAAAATGAATAGGATAGCAAAATAAGCCAGCTGCTAGAAGCAATTGAGTTGGTAGATATACAAAATAAAAAAACATTTAAAGCTGGTTCAAGAAAAAATAAATGACCCCAATAAGCAAGTAAAATAAATTAAAATTGTAAATAATGGTCAGCATAAAGCAGTGATTGTCAGGATTGCATGGCTAGAGGAAAACCATGGACAAAATAGCTAAATAGAAAAGTAGTTGTGACTATTCCAAAAAGGGAAATAAATAAAAAAAATTATGTAGAAGAAGGAACTATGGCTCCCTAATCATAAAATCATGTATCTGATTATAGTAAAACAGTATTTGCATATTTAATCTGCCCTACTTTGCATATTGCACTTCTTGAAAATGAAGGAATATTGTACTTTTTGAAAATGAAGGTTATACCTTTGAAAGCGCTGGAAGAAATCAATAAAAGTTTGTCATTTATTTGATTTGAGATATTTATATATAACTAAATTGTACATGTGTGTGTATTTTGATATTAACACAAATATTACAGTTTTACAAATATATATTTTCTAACACATGGTTGAACATTTATATAAAATAGTATGTAAAAATTACAAACTTTTTAAGCCATGCAGATAATGCACCAGTTGAGTATATAAACAGCCTAGAAAGATATTTCAGTCTAATAACTACTCTTTCATATTGCATTGCCAAATGTATACCATATTATACTAAATTGTCCATTCACTTTACTACTGTTACACAATGCTTTATTTGGCACTCTTTTTTACAGTTTACAGTTTAAATTGCCCCAGAAATCTTCTTCAGAACTTTATATCTCTTAGCCTCAACTCTAAATTCAAATTTTAAAAATTTTACCATTATACTTTTAGTACCCCACTCTTTAAATTCTGCCAATTTAAAGAATTTAAAGAGAGGGTACTAAAAGTATAATGATAAATGTTTAAAATTTGAATTTAGAGTTTAGGCTAGGAGATATAAGGTTCTGAAGAAGATTTCTGAAATAATTGAAACTGTAAACTGTAAAACAGGGTGGTAACAATGGAAATGGTAATGTTAGTAGCATATAATCATTTGCATTGAGAATCATGTTCATGGAGAGAAACTATTGTTTATCTGCTCTAGATATTTTTCCGAATTTAAGCAGGAATTGTTAAATTGTTACTGTAATGAAGATTATCAAAAGGGTATCAAGTACAATATATTCCAAAAAAAGTGTTAATATGGGAGCCTTACACTTCATTTTTCTGGAAGAAAGTGGAAAATCTGAGAACCTTAATAGCTGAACCATTGTTGTGCTATAAATTAAATGAATATTGAGGCATAGCTTCCCAAACACACTGAGAAGATGCTGATACATACAGTCAGATGTACTAGCAGACAGGTTGCAGAACTTCTAAATGCTTTTATCAGTAGTAAGCCTGTCACAGCAGAAAATAAAGGGGGATTTAAGTCTTCACTGAAAACTACATACAGAGGGGCTAATAGCTCTCATTTAAATGTTATCAGGTATAAAATGTGGGAAGAAAACCATCACCATAATAGGAAATTGCTAAAGAAAAAATAATAAAAATCTACTGGTAGCCAACCAAATCCAACTAAAACTCACATAATAAGAAGAATTGGGAGTGGGTTATACATAAATCAGAATAAATATTAATATAGATATGATCATGAGTTTCAATCTCCAAAAATAGAATAGAGTTATGCTTCTGATTAATCAAGATATAAAATATAGAGTGAAAAGAGCAATAGATTTTTAAGGTCACCCCAAATGACCTCCCATTAGTTAATAAATACCCAGAAAGAGGTAAAAAATTTATGTAATAGAGAATAGCCTTATCTCTGATGACACTGAATCTGTCAAAAAAGACATAAATGATATTAGGAGAAAAAATTACAAGATTATAAAATCAATTTTATGATTATACCAAAAGTGACCGCTATGAAAGAACTTTGACTAACCCTTGGAAAAATGATTTTTTGACTGCTAGTACATGTTGCTGTCCTCCATTAGTGTTGATGGATTGAAAATTTTGTCATTGACTTGAGGATGCAATGAGTTCATGCTGCTCCTTGGAGTTATATATCTCTGCACTGCATCTATCCAAAGTTAAAAGTTAAAGTAGCTCCTAAATCTCAACTCAGCAGCACTTATAAAAATTATTTACTACAGTCATTACTATAAGAAGAAATGTGCCATGGATAACAGACAGACTCATAAAAGTTAAATGAGCAAGGATGCATTGTGTCAAAAATTCAGTTTTATACTTGTTTTTGAGCTGTAAGTTACATATAGTCCTAAAAGTGACATAATTTTTCTAATGCTCATACTGCACTGCAAACTTTTGACTTGTGACTGAATGTTTTGTCCATCATGGTGTTGGAATCAGTATTCAAATTTTTTAGTTGCAGAAGGTTACCCCAATCCCATAAAACAATTTAATTATGAAACGAGACTAATTAATCATAATTTTAACATAGCTCAAAGTGGCATCAGAATATCAGCTCATAAGTCAGTGACAATAATAAAACAGTGGAAAATGAGCAAATGTAAATGTTTAGGAATGTGAAATAAAATTGGTCTAGGCAAAGCAATGTTTTGATGCAATCAATGCAATTTCATTTCCCATGTTAGATGTGGATAATGCACTCATGTAAATCCAGTTGCATGCATTAATTATTAATATCAAAAATAGTGCTAATAATAAACAACATTGTAATTCTAAACCCTTAGTAAACAAATGGTTAAATTATACAATGCTAATAACTAATTGTGTTTTAATTCTAAAACCTTGATAAATAAAGTGTTAAAGAGTTGTTCAGGTAAACACGTGAGTTTATTCTTATTTCATCTCAAACAAATATTTGATACAAGACAAATAAAAGAAAAAGAGTTTGTTAACTAATTGATTTTAAGAAAAAAGAAACGAAATAATTTCATATAAGTTACTAACTCTGTGGTATAAGTTTTAACTAGGTTTCATATATAAAACTGCAATTTCAAAGCAAATTTGTATTACAAAAAAATATTTTTTTTTTGTTTTGACTGTTTTTCTATTTCCAATTATGATTAATCAACATAATATTTTTATTCCTGTGCTTTTTAACAAACAAATGGTGACAATGATTGTGAAAAAGGTGTTTAATTAAGCTGCTTATTGATAAGTGTCATAAAAAATGGAAGACTGCAATTAAATTTGATAAGCTATAAAAAGGCTGACACACACACACAAAACTAAATCAGTTTACATTTTGAGAATATATGTTTCCGAATACATATTGTTATCAGAATTCATGGACTCATATGTTTTTAATTTATTGTGAAAGTTATTAAATCATGTACATATGCACCAGATATTAAAAAATCAAAAAGTGTGTGTTATAAATCAAATACATGCTGGTTACATGTAGATATAAGCTAAATTTTAAGAAAATGTTTGTTAACAAAACTCTTGTGATCCATTCTCAATAAAGTGCTCCCCAGAAAAGAAATAAAGTTGTTCAGCCTGCATGACCTAACATGAAAAAAAAAACTTAATTTCTCTATTCCAGCTCTATTATACACAAATGCTTAAGTGTGCTTTACCAAGACAAAAGAATATTTACTGAGAATGACCAGCAAACTACAGAATTGATCTTTGAAGAAATATAACAAACCATTTTGTTATTAGGTAAAATCAATATATTTTTTAAAAACCGTATAGATAAAATTGTTTAATCATAAATTGCATTGGAGTAACAAATAGATTTAAAACTCATTTTAAACTATATGATCAAATAAAAAATGCATTTAAAACTCTGTCAACAAATAAAAAATTTGTTTAAACACCATGACCAAATGAAAAATGCATTTTAAAACTCCATCAGCAACAGGGGAATAAAAAAAAAATCAACCAAAAATTATCATCACCAGACAAAAGTGACAGTTTTTTATAACTTTGTTTTTGTGGCAAAAGAGAAGTGACATGAGACAAGGAACAAAAGGTTAAAAAAAACAGGAACTAGAAATAAAAGTAATTATTTCTTTTATCACTATATTTATAAATGTATTTTTTTTCTCTCAATTGTTAATCATTAACCAATATCATTTTTTTTCTTGATATTAATCCACTTACTCTAAATATTATATGTATTTACTTTAGAGTAAGTGTATAATTATATTTTGTATTTTTTATATGCATATATTATCTATTTTCTAATATGATTATTATTATTATTCACATATATAATTTGAACCTTGATATAGCATCTGGATAATAAAATATATGTATATTTAATATGAGCATTTACTTAATTTAAAAGAAAAAGGTAATGTAACATTAATGTTACATAGTAATGCAGATACATTTTCAATGGCTGTAATAACAATTGTTTAAGAAGATATAAAGACGATTTGCATATTACTACAGGAATGAAACTGTTATTGTTATATCTGTTTTGCTTCTTGACTTTTCATTTATGAATTCTGTCACATTATCTAAGTAGTGCAACCTTATCTTTGAGTTTCATGAATTCCAAAGCTACGATGTGGTTCAAGCAGGATTGCTTCAAAAGGTATAAGATCAAAACTAGTTACTAGTGGCATCCTTCTGAGTCTTTATACTAATAAATATTCTAGCTATCTTAAGTATCATAGGTTATACCTATATGATGAGCAGAAAGTATTACCATGTGAAGATAACATTATTAGAAATAGGCTTTAAACTGATATTGTTCCTTAATGTGTTCATCGTTGTGACCAAATGTGGCCTCATCATAGGAATAATCAGAGAAATCTGCATTGATATATATATATATATATATTGTACCCTCACTTCCCGATATATAATATAACTTAAAATATGACTAGCTCAATTAAATCGTTATGCTCGGCTAAAATATGTATAACTATCATTAATATATTTTTATAATACTATATCTTATCAGATTCATTATAACTTACCAAAATTAATATAGTTCAATATCATGTACTAATTAAATAAATATTTATTAAAATCATGAGACTATGAAGTGAAGTTACAACTGGTAATTGAATTTACATTGAGCCAATGTCTTCCCAAGACATTATCTCAATGGCATAAGAATACTATTACCTCTTTATTATCTCATTACTACATTTACAGCACTCTTATGTCTTTTATAAAAATTAACTAACTTCAATAATAATAAATAAATCTCAATCTTTATTAAGGAAATGTAATTAAATAATCTCAGGTTCTTTTAATTATCTTAAAGTAATAATACTTCTTGCAGATAGGCATGATAAGGATTTAATATCAAACCTAACTACACCTAACTTATAATAATAATAATAACTAACAATAATAATCTCTAGTGTATAAATTAATCTTATCTATTTTAATATACTACTAATCATTAAGAACACAAGTAAATCATCTACATTCTTCATTTCATATAGTATCTTAATTTTAAAATATACTAAAATCTTATAATTTAATAACCTGTGGCAATAAATAATACTATACTCTTATATTGTGCATTATAAGTACTTTGTACCATTATAATATTATATTTAATATCAATCAATTTCTATAAATTATATTAAGAAAATACTTTTTCTTTTAAAAATAATAATAACAATAAATTCATATTGTGCAAATATTATTTTATTCAAATTATCTGTTGTCAAATGTGTGTAAAATAATGAATTCGACACACTTTTAAAACAACTTAAACAAATTTATTTACATCAACTTTAATAAACAACTTATGTACATTATTTACATTACAAGTGGAAACCAAAGAAAATAAAAAATAGAAAATAATAATAATACAATTTTACACTGTTACTATTTCCATATCCAAAATATATAATCTATACATTTCTTAAATGTTTTATCAGTAACATTTAATTAAGTTTCTGAACTTAAATCTTAATAGATATCATTTGTCATTAGTTAGTACAAAAGAGACTTTTATGTAAAATATCACTTATGTAGCATATGTAAAATAAACAAACTTTAACAATTAAAATGCTACTTCACTTAAGTATTATTGCTATTTCTATTATAATGTACTAGTATATATTACATTTACTATTAGCATTAATCACATATCAACTAATGTATAGACTGATATAACTTTATAATATAACAACATTTATTGATTATATAATTATTTACTTCATTCTGATGTAATTTCATAATGTATGTCTTACCAAAATATGCAATACATATATGTTCTTTTCTTAAAATAATATTTAAAATTATTCAACATTTCAATTTTATAAAGTATTATATTAAATAAAATTCTATGATTCTTTCTATTTAAACTACTATCTTCTTACTTTTATTCCTATTCCTTCCTAATAAAATTCTATCTACAAATATCATTTTAACCTTATTTAACTTCAGTAATAGCTTACCAATTTTTAAAAAATAATGACTATCCAAACTATCTTATACCTCATCATCGATATACGATAAACCCTTCAAACAAAATATAAATTTCTATATAAAATTAATTTAATTTATCTAATAAAAAAAAAAATATATAGATATTTTTACCTCTTACTAACTTGAAAAGTAATATAAATAACTCATACTGATATAATAAATCAAGTTCCTAATATTGTAACAGAAAACATTAAAACTTATTCACAAAAGAATCATATAATTATTTATGGATTTCTCTTATTACGTTATAATAAATTTATATCATAAATTTAAAGTATGCATATTAAAATAAAACTGTTATTACTAATATTATGTGTGTATATTCTTTAAATATTTATACATTCATTCAACAATCAAATAATATTTGGTTGATCTAAAGAAAAACAAAGCAAAATACATCAAATTATTACTATTATATAATTTTTACCATAAATGATATTCCAATTTATAATCCGCCACACGATGTCCTCTAGAATTACAGTTTTACAAAATAATTTCACATTTATACTCAACAATTATTCTTTAAAATACTACGTGTTGTATAATTATATAAAATAAACTTTATGAAATTAAGTGTTATATTAATATTTAGTTACTTTTTTAAAAAAAATGTACCTCTCTTATCTTTAATAGATCAATAAATAATTAAATATCTATGTTAGTTAAGAAAAACAAAAGATGTTACATAAAATCCAACGGTGTCTTCTTTCCACCTATAATTGTTCTTTTTTTCCTAGGCACAAACTTTTACCAACATTACTTCCTTTTCCGGTACATCACGTGTTTTTTAAAAGTTTTTATGAAATAAATGAAAACGTTCTTTTTTTTAAAAAAAATAAAATAAAATAAGTTCCACCATAAAGAAACAAAATAATAATTAAAACAGTTTATAGGATCCGGATTCATTTCTTTAAAGAAAAATTATTTAAAAGTTATTATTTCTACGATTAGTCAATAGTTTATAATGTCCTTATTTAATTATTATAAATTGACTTGGATATCCACGTATACTTATTTGCGCATTCTTTAACCAATATTTAGGTAAGATTAATTTCTAAATTCTTCTGAGAAGGTCCAGACTTTACTATATAATATTTTATTTATAGGTATTTCTTTGCCAATTAAACTTCCAATTTATTTGCCTTTAAAACTATCGAAATCTAGTCTTTAAACCACAAAGACTTAACAAGCAAGTACTTGCAATTATTATTAATTACCATACTTTACCAAGATATAACTTAAATTGTATTTTAAAAATACTTTCTTCATAAAGAAGTATTTATCTTTCTTTAAAATATTTGTTTATAAAAAATTAATTATAATCAACTTTTAAATTCATATAATATCCAATATATTACTTTTATCCAACTAGTAATTCTCCTAGTTAATCCAGCGTTTGTTATATTTTTAGTATAAAGTCTCCAATACATTTTATCCTTATACGATGCTTTCATGATTATTTGATAGTAAATTGAGCTTCGATAGAGACAATCAATAGGGAATTATAAATAAATTAGCACTGCATATTTAACGGTAAACTTTTATAAATTATTTAAAACTACTCTCTTATAATTTTAAAATGATTACAGGCTCTATAATTTTACTTAGCTATATCTAATAGCACACTTCACTTAAAAGAAATCATAATCATAATCCCCTCTGAACAATTGAACCTTAGTTTTATACGAATAAATCCCCACTTGATTGGTAAATTAAACAATCACCTGCTAGCTTATTTACATATTTTACCAACAATACAGAATTTAAAATAAATAATGACTTATTTAAATTTATTATTTATTACATTATTAAATTCTTAAATTGACTTTATCATTTATTTAAATCCATTAACATTTTTAAAATATATGTTTTACTTTATTTCACTTTTAACTTTTATAAGATTATTTTTCTAAACAAACTAAGTCTATCTTTATTCGTTACGTTTTTTTTTTTAAACAGTATTTTAAAAATCAGATTTAATATTTCACATTAATTATCTTTATTTTTATCTCGTGATAGCCAATATAATATTTATAAATTTTATAATAGAATTTTAGAACAGTTTTACAACTTTACTAAAAAAAAACTTACAAGCATGTGTGTACATATATCTATCTATCATCTGTTTTACAACACAGATACAACGCCTGTAATATCTAAAAATAAACTAACAATTTAATTTAAAAATAAATATTTTAAAATAAATAATATATTATAACAACTTTAAAATAATAATTCGATATTATTAAAATCAAATATTAATCTTCTATTATATATTATTAACAATTAAAATATTTATATTCACTTATTAAATATTAATCTTTATCAACAATAAATATATGCATTTAATTTTAACTTGTCTTTTTTAAACTTTTAGCTTTAAACATTTATTTACAAAGCTTATTAATGCAGTATTAATCATGGCCAGTTTTCCCAACCATATAATATTATCATTTCCCATCGAAACGTCTCTCTCAAACATTAGCACAATTTCACATATCAAATATTCATAGATTACTTTAATTAAACTTTTGAAAGATTATCATAAATAAAATCAACATCATATAGCTAAATATACCTTAAATTTAAAATTTTTAATAAATTGATATAACAATTCATGGTGACCCATAAAAGGGCACAATATATATATATTTAAGCATTAAATCACACCACTTAGTTAAGAAATCCAGTACTTCCCTCTGTGAACTAATACATAAAATACATTATATATATATATATATTGTAACCTCCCTTCTCTTGCTCCATAATAATAACAACAACATGCCAAGAGTATGTTAACTATTCCGGATTTTCGTTACTTATTTATTTCCGGTCAATAACAATTAATATTAATAATAATTCCGGGTTCTTTAGCTCAGTCTATCAAACATATTATTATGATTTAAATAAAACAATTACTAGCTCAGAATTTCATAAAATCTAGTCGTGTCTATGAAATAAATCAACACAAATATCTTTTATTATTTCCATGAGACCTGGAGCAATGACAAAGGAACAAGACGAAGTATCATATCTTAATACTTTTAAACAAAATCTAGCTCACATAAAATAAATTAATTAAATAAAATAGAATTAAATTGATCTAATCATATCAAATCAAATAGATAAATCAATAAGTAAATAAATAATTAAATCTCAGGTTTATAAATTGTAATTAAAACTGATTTTATATTGCCATAGCAAATTATGATAAGGGAATTTTATGTCATAATTCACTACGTAAAGAATAACTAATTAATAATAACAATGACAATAATAGAGTAATACAATCCTCTTTTCTTTCTAGATGTATTAAATATTTTCGTGGTAATATTTATCAATCCGATAATCAAAAGTTATGTGGTAACGTTCGCATATATTTTACTTAAATACTGTGGCAATCAAGTTATGACCATATCTGTTCTAATTATACTTCTTTCATTTCATTACGTAAATAAAATAAAATAAATTATTAAAATTTCTAATGTTTATTTATTTTGTGCAAAATCTTAAATATGTTTAATTATAAACGTGCGTTGTGATTTCATGCATTTCATGTGTAGGAAAAACAACAACCAAGACACAAAGCTTACTAATAAAATTTTATAACATTTTATTAACATTATAACAAGTAACAATTTGTACATTATTTACAGCGGATATCCCTATCTACTTATTACAAACTCTTTTATTTCTACCCGTTGATGTCTTAACATTATTATTATCTAATTTTTATTTTACCCTTTTACCATTAATAATTACAAAAAATATATTTCACAATATTATTATCTTCAGATACATGTTTTGAGCTTAGTTTAATACACAAAATTCTAGCTATTAAAATTTTCTATTGACATTTATATCCTTATAATTTCAGGTTTATATTTCTATAAAATCTTTACTTTTATGTAAAATTATACAAAAATTACAAAATTCTAATTATATTCTTGTTAGTATGGAATCCTACAGAATTTAATCCTTATGACAATTTGATGTTCAGTTTTATCATCGATCATATAATAATTATCAGTCAAATTATTGATCCTATTCCTAGTTTTATATAGCAATTAACGTCATCCACACACCATGTACAAATACACATTTTTTTATTATACATTTTAAATCATTTCGCCACACAAAACATGCAATCTCTCCTCTTAAAATATCACGTACAATATTTTAAAATCTTATTCTTGCTTTAAAACTTAATTCTAAAGTTTTTTTTTTTTTTCTTTATAAATTACATCATATGATTCTCCATCTTTTATAATACTGATACTTTCACTTTGGACTTATACAATTCTACTTTACTCTAGTAAACAACTATTCTTACATAACTAATATCTAGCTTCCTTTCTATCTTATGTATCATTTCTATAAAATTATCTCCCTGACGATGTATTCTCATGAAATCAAGATAGCGAAGATATAGATGCATTGGATCAAAATAAACAAGATATTATCCTTTATAAAACTTCGACAATCATGGCACAGTGAATTTAAGGACGCCATAGAGGAGTGACTTTTATCTGTCTATCTGCCTCTAATATTGGAAGGATGCTAAAGCTATTTCTTCAGCTTCATCACATCAGAAAGTTTCAAAGATATGTAAAGACACTGTCCAGAATATATGTGCTCAGTTATAGGGCAAAGTTATCTATACTGAGGTCACACAAATTATTATGATCCCCATATTTCATTCCTTATATTTCAATAAAACATCCTCTTGGTTTCCTTTGATATCAGTACTCCCAAGTCACTATCTGACTGATTTCTTCAGATTCATCTCTACATTACATCGACAAATTCTTTGTCTATCTTGCTAATAATAATAAAATTCATTTTTAATATAACTATACAGCTATTCTTAAGAAAATTCTTTACTATACTTCTCGTACATTTCTATCTCTATTGTTCTAAACTATTTGGATATTTTCAATATAAAATTCAAAAGAATCACATAATTAATATGTTACTTATTATTAATTATTTTAGATTATTTATTGCATGCACATTTTTAAAGTTTTACTACTCTCTCAAATATATGTTTGATGTTGGATAAATGTGTACTTATAACTTTTAACATCGTTCATACCTCATTCATTAATAGATGACCTATAAAAAAAATTACATTACATATTACCAATAATATTAAAATTACCAACGATCTCTATCCTCTGGATCGTATTTGTAAACTTCTCCATTCCAGGACTTCTAGTAGGTATTTAACATTTTCCATACACACATTTTATTTATTATTAATATTTCTCTCATTCCATTAGCTCATATTTTAATTATAACTATTATAAAATTTATGTTTATATGTTTCCCTAAGCTAATTCAAATTTTATACTTTAAATACAATAAAAAAAAAATATTAAAATTATATTTACGATACATCTTTGTTGCACTCGCTTGGAAAATCGTTCCTGGCAAAGCTAAATAAAAAAAATATACTTTATTTTCTGCAGTCCTTTAATGTTCTATTTTAAAATTTTAATTATGTTTATTAATTCTTCTTAGACGATGATCCTTAGTTTTCTTCATATTTTCCCACTTATTCTTGAGATCTCCATTACATAGTCTGCTAGTTTTTTCCCCCTCCGCGCGCTTGGTTTTCCCTCGATGCATCTTGTACGTTATTTTTAAAAATTCAATAAATTTTTTCTTCATTTCCATGGATCCATTTTCTCCTTTTAGTGATTAATTTTTATATCTGTTTAACCAATATTTCTTCCATTTTAATATTTTTCCTCTTTTCTATGATAAGATAAAATCTAGTTTCCTTTAGTAAATTCATATAGCACTTTATACAGAATGATGGCTTTTCTTCTGCTTTTTACTTTTGGAAATTATATTTTTAAATAATGTTTTTCTTTAATATAACATATTTTTCTTCCTCATTCTCTTTATATTTATTTGAACACATAATATGATTTTTCTCATAGAGAAATATGACTTAGTTTTAAGCATTTATAAAACAAAATGTTCGTCATAAGATTTTCTCAATAGTAAATACTTTTTTTTCTTATATTTTCACACAGCGTCTTCTTTGTATTTTTTAGAGTTATAGGACTTAGTTTCTGGTTGAGCACGTATAAAATAAAACTTATACAATTTTCATTCATTTTTCTTTTAATAATTATTTCAATTATTATTTTTGGTATTTCCATCTTTACTGTAGTATGAATGGTCAAATTTGAATAAATCCACTGGTAAGATCACGTAAAAATTAGCAATTCATATTTCTGGATACAAATTATATTATCTGTTAAAGACTAACTTTAGAATAATTATTAATTTATAAATTTAAACTACTTTTTCAGCTTTGATGTTACAAGCAATTCAAAAAGGTTACCGTCCTCTTCAACTTTCACATTCCGTCTCCCGCTTCTGTCTATCTTAGATTTTTTTCTTGCCAATTTAAATCCGTTGATTGGTCAATATTTGTTTTTAGCGCGAACAATATTAGTCATTCTATTTTGGGATAATAAACTGTACTTTTAAATAAATATTTATGACGTAATGTCTGGAATATTATTTTAACTTAATATTATTAAATTAAATTATAGTTTGATAAACTTATTTTTTTGATCTTTAAAATAATTATTAAGACAATATATAACATTTTTAACTTTTAATTTTAATGATGGATGGCAATTATATCTAGTTTTAAATTCACAAACTTTATTATTATCTACCAAGTGTGTGTGTGCGTGAAGGCATTTAATATACGATCACGTGTCTATCAACTTTATAAAATAATTTCTTTTTTATTTATGTCTCGGTTTAAATCACCAAAACTAACGTACTTTATAAAATTTTGGAAAATAAATTGAAACTTATAGAACCAAATATAACTCTCACCATCCTAAAGTTTATTAATAAAAAATATATCCTATTAATTTTGACTAACTATAAAATTATATTTCATTTATTTAATCTATTAATTCTTAGACTATTATTTTAAATTTATTACAATAATTTTAGCTATCTATAGCTGTGTTATTTTGTATGGCCAGCTTTCACAACCATAAGCAATGATATTAAAACTTTATTTAACTGTTTACTTTTAAAAATACTTTATTACACTATGATCTGTTAGGTATTTTAGCTTAAAATTGTATTACAAAACTATTATTACTTTTATATCACCTAAATATAACTTAAAATTTAAAATTTTTTTCACATTTGACCTTTCTACCTACCTATGACCTACAGACAAGGGCACAATATATATATATATATATTATATATATATATATGGGTATTCAAATTTTTGGTATTTATTAGAGCCTTTCTTATTGCAACTCCATCATGTTACAATCCTCAACCAATGTATAAATTCTGACTACCCTCTTTCATTATGCATACATTTTTTAAACAAAGTTTATTCTTCAGGTGGGTTAAATGTATCAAACAACTGAATTGACTCACATTGGCAGCTTATACCTTTTATTACAATACTTTTACACAAGATATGGGTTTCTTTTAATCCATTTTTAGTAATTTATAATAAAGAGAACTATGATTTCATTTTAAATATATATTTTCTTTTTTTTTGCTTTTATAAGTGTATTCGTTATCTCAATTCCCTTATATTGCAACTACTCACCTGTGCTGAAATTTACATCACTTTTTTCCGTATTGAACCATTTTATTAGTGCGTTCCTCATCTAACCTCCATTCTATTATCAGCAACCACCAATGCAAAAATACAGACCATTCTCTCTCTTTTGGCAACTATTTCATCAGTGCATTCTTCATCTTACATCCACTATATTGTAATTATTTACCTATGAAAAATTCAGAGCATGTTTTCTCTCACTATACATGCGTTTCATAAACAACTCTTCAAGGGATTTTTTTCCATAAACATTATTATTTTTTTTGAAGGATGAATAATTATTGCACTTTATATATATATATATTATCAGTGTATCTTTTATGTCAACTAATATTGCCCCCATCCACCATAATCTGCATGGACAGTGAGGAAAATAGGAAATTATTATAGTGCTAATATACATCTAAAATCAGATTAAGCATTATTAAATATTATTAATATTATAAATTGCTCAAGTACTCATGTTAAATACATTTTTATTTCATTATAATTTAAATATGATTATGTATTATAAAATGATCCTAGGCTATGATTATTGTAAATATTCTTTTAATACCAGTTTCCCTCCATTTTAAAGTACACAAATAAATTAAGCATAAACATCAATAAATGTTAAAGACAATAGTATCACTTTGTTTTTTAAATAGCTTATTTATATTACAGAACTCATTGGAAGTTATGACTACTTGTGTTTCAGGTATATACATGTTATGATTATTTCTGCTTCAGTTATTTATATTTTTCTACTTTTTCTTCTCCTATGTATTGATTTCTATTATAACATATCATACCATTGACACCTTCTTTGTCACTTTATCAATACTTTTATTTTTATTATTTGTATTACACTAACAGTTTCGACTGTCCTGCAGTCATCATCAGAGCTACAATATTCAAATATATAATTATACAATTATTACACTTATCCATATATATATATAGATATATAATTAATAAACAGTATAAACAAAAATAATAATTATACATTTTAATATGATCTTTATAAATAATCATTTCCCATTTTATTATCTTATCTTCTAAATAATTTTATCAATATTTTATATTAATTTATTTTATATCACTTTATTTCATTTTTTAAATATTATTTAATATAATAATTATAACTTTATCATTTATTTTACTATTTAATGCATATTATTATCATTTTCTTATATTATAAAATCAACTTCTAATCTTGTCTTATTTTTATTAAATATTTCTATCAATTAACTTTACCCACATTGCAAATTATTATTATTATTATTATTTTATTATTTTATTACAAAAAATTACTTACTTCTTGTTGATTCTATTACCAAAACCCAACTGACAAAAAAATTCAAATTTTGTATTTGTTTAACCTCCCTCTATTGTCATTTTCTTTAACTATTTTCTTTTAACCTTTTCAAATTCTAATTATTACTAACAATTGTTTATAAAATTATTGTTCTTATCCCGAAATCTCAATTAAGACTTGGTTTTATACTCTTAATCAAGATTGCTTCTTTAATTTTTCTATCCCTACTATTATTTGTGTAATTAATCATTTTTATACAATCTTTTTCAAACCTATGAAAAACTAATTATAAAAACTAATTATGTGGGAGAAATAAAGAACTCAATTTATACCAGATTAATTCAGCATAAATATGATAAGAGATCACCTGTTTATTTGCATTCATTAGAAACAGGTCATAGGTTTGAAAAAGATTGTATAAAAATGATTAATTACACAAATAATAGTAGGGATAGAAAAATTAAAGAAGCAATCTTGATTAAGAGTATAAAACCAAGTCTTAATCGAGATTTTGGGGTAAGAACAATAATTTTATAAACAATTGTTAGTAATAATTAGAATTTGAAAAGGTTAAAAGAAAATAGTTAAAGAAAATGACAATAGAGGGAGGTTAAACAAATACAAAATTTGAATTTTTTTGTCAGTTGGGTTTTGGTAATAGAATCAACAAGAAGTAAGTAATTTTTTGTAATAAAATAATAATAATAATTTGCAATGTGGGTAAAGTTAATTGATAGAAATATTTAATAAAAATAAGACAAGATTAGAAGTTGATTTTATAATATAAGAAAATGATAATAATATGCATTAAATAGTAAAATAAATGATAAAGTTATAATTATTATATTAAATAATATTTAAAAAATGAAATAAAGTGATATAAAATAAATTAATATAAAATATTGATAAAATTATTTAGAAGATAAGATAATAAAATGGGAAATGATTATTTATAAAGATCATATTAAAATGTATAATTATTATTTTTGTTTATATTGTGTATTAATTATGTATATATATATGGATAAGTGTAATAATTGTATAATTATATATTTGAATATTGTAGCTCTGATGATGACTGCAGGACAGTCGAAACTGTTAGTGTAATACAAATAATAAAAATAAAAGTATTGATAAAGTGTCAAAGAAGGTGTCAATGGTATGATATGTTATTTATATTGTAATAAAATTTACTCCAATCACCAAGTGGTTACTGCCTAACACTTGGTTTAACCATCCAAAATAGTAATAAAATCAATAATCAAAATACCTGTCAGATGAATAGCATCTGCTACTCTACTCTTACATGTGAACTTTAATGTTTATATTCAATCTCAAAGTTACCCAGCATTTATAATATTTTATTCTAATAAATTTCTCATCACCAATAATTAAACAGGATATGTGTGGCTAGCATCACATCATGAGTGTCAAAAGTAATAGTTACCTACATATTATTTTTAATACTCTTCGAATAATTAATATAATATAACTATCAATAAAATATAGCTTCTCAAGTTACGGATGATAACAAATGGGAATCTTGATATTGTTTCTAGCACATACATTAGCATATAAACAGAACTGTAACAATGATGCGAATGAGCCAGAAAGCAATTTTGCTGTGAATAATATTCACTTATAAAACTGTAATAGAGTATAATGGAAATTTTATTATTAAAATTATAGTACTATTATTATAGTAATGTGATCATGTGAATAGATTTAAAGTGAAAGTGATGATGATGAGTAAAATACAAAGCTGTTATTTAAAACAATAATCAAATGAATTTATTAAACAAAATATAATGCATAAGATAGATTAAATAAAGTATATAAAATGTTTAGATTAAAATTATTATGCCATTTATACAAAATGAGGTTCTTTATAAAAGCACTGTGACAAATAAAAGATCTCTGGAAGATGCACTAATGTGTAACAAACAATGTTGTTTACACCAACACACAAATCAATAAAGAAGCTTGCCTGTGGAGGGATTTCTAATATTCCTTATTATTGTAAGATGTAATAAATACAATAAAAGATTATTCAATGTTTTATAGAGCCCTAAATATTGCCCATCATTGTAGCAAACTGTTCTAATGGTATTGTCTTATTAATTTAAATTTAGGAGGCATTAATATACTAAATAAGTGTAATATCTATAGGTACCATTTATACAAAAATTAAGTTCTCAAACAAAACATTGTACTCAATCTATAACCATGGAATAACTATTACCTATTAAACTTAGCATTGTTATCATAAGTATGCTTTAATTATATAAATACATATCATTTATTCATTTCTATGAATGCTTATATACTGCAATACCATAGGAAATACAGAAATAAAACAAGATATATAAAACAAGAGACTCTTGTATCCAATAGGATAACTCTAAATATTATTATTTAAAAGCTGTAATACTAAAGAAACAACCTATCTTTAGCACAATACATTTCATATATCACTAGTTTGAATAAAGGAAAACATACTATCTGGTCTCCTTGTGGTTCATGACAACATTCATTAATCCTAAATGCATACTAGAAAATTTATTATACAATAAAGAAAATAAGAACAACAAATCATATATATCATTATTATTATTATGCACAAATGTGTATGAATAATTTATCCACGTTAACATGCACATTTTTATTCTTTCCAACGTATTTCATATTAATAAATTTTTTCAGATAATTTTACATATTAAAGTTTTAAAATTTGTGTTATAGTAACTCATTTGTTATCCATTTTAAAAGCATTGTTTCATAGATGAAGTAAATAAAAGTAATATTATTAGTCTCAAAATCCATTCAGAGATTGATACTTTTAATTAAAAGTATTGATGATATTGTTTACTCCAAATACTCTTAAAATAATCCATTAAGACCATAATCAAATAAGTGATTCTCTAAGCAATTACATTTCTTTTTCATTTGAATTAAAGAACCAAGGAACATTGCATCACTTTAAAATTTAACACTGTTTCGGTTTCCTTTTCAAAATCAGCAAACACAGTTATGTTACATCAGCAATTTTACAGGCGAGAATAATTAACCATTTTCCAGAAAATTGATAAATACAATAAAATCTGGTTCAATTAAGCACAACCGGTTAAACATTCTGTAGTTTTTAACAGAAACTTAAATCCTCGGTTATAAATTAAAATAATTCACAGGTTAAATCAAAATTTGTAGATGGCAATTTTTTGGGGGAATTTTAACAGCTGCAGCTATTAAATAATTATTTAGGGTATCGTTGGCAAATAATTTCAATGACAATGATAATCAAGAGGCCTGTATTCATCCTGGAAGATGAACATCTGATAAATTTCCCTCTTAGCCTTCCATTGTCAAGTGGAACTATAAAAAATTTAAAATGATAAAATTAAGTCTTGTTCATTTAAGTAAAAGAGCAAGAGGAAAAGAACACTGCATGTCATTGACACTTGTTTATATAGTGCTGACCATGATATGGAAAAGTGGCATCAATTTGAACCCCTTTTCCATTCATCTGTACCTATGTACATAAAAAGTTTCACTATATCAGGTTGGCAATGGCTTTCTTCCAGATGATATGATCACCCAAGTTGTCATAGACATGGTAAATTTAGCCATATTTATTATACAATTTATATAAAAGAATTATTTCAAATAAAATTATCAGAACGAATATACATTTACTTATTTTTATTTTGACATCAAATGATAACTTATTAACTAGTTTTACCAAGATCAACAAGATTAGAATTTCTAAATTAACTATTCTCATATTCTATATACTTATTTGTGGTTTCTATGATAACATACTGAATCTATTCTGAATTTTTTAGGAATATATTTATATTACAAATATGCATAAAAACAAATACATTTATGTATATTTAAATGTTTTATGGAGGTAAAAGTTTGTTTACATGTATTTTAAACCATAATTGATTGAAATTATCATTATGATAAGAATGATTTATTTTGTTACAGGGTACCTCTGTGTAATGTGGGATTGATAACCTAAATTCTTTAATAAATGTTTGTACCTAATTTTAAATCTAAATGCAGTTTTCTTCAGCTATAATTGTCATTTCAGTAACCCTTGGCAACATTATATTTATTGATAAAATAAAATTGAAAAAGAAAGTTCTTAGAATTTTTTTTTTTTAAAGTTGGTTATAATAATATTGAAATAATGGGGTTACTATCACAATATATATATATATATATATAAATGAAATATTATCCAGGTATATCCCTATATAATTTATCTAATATATATATAAACCAACATTTTAACCAGGTCACACTGGTCATCAATTGAATAATAAATATTATAAAATAATTGTAGAGTTACTATTGTAACGGTCAGAAAACATGTGACTCGTAAACATAGTGCAGAATTCGACCACCATACAGAACAGCAGCACCATCGAGTAGCGAAGCCACCCGTGGTACTGAGTTCGAACACAGTTTATCGGTTCCACAATACAATCCACGAAACAACGCATCTGATGCGACATTAGTAAATATTTCCTTAGGCACGGTGGTCAGGGATATGCAAGAGACTCATGATTTTATTCTCGAGTTAGCCAATAATCAAACTAATATTAATTAAACATTCATATTTACATAATCGAGGAAATATTATATAGAATGGGTATCGAATAAATGAAACGTAACTGCAGACATATAGTTTAAAATTATTTATTAATACATTTTAATAAAACATTTACTAATAATATTTTAGGGATTCAAAGCTTCAGTAGCGGAATTTGCGACATGATTATATTTTAAAGAATACATTTATTTATTTAGACATTATTTTATATTGAGGATTTCAGTAGCGGTATTTCCGATACTGAAATGTTTACAAAAGGAATACATTTATTTGAAGGCGTAATCTAGCTACCTAAAATTCTCGAGTAAGTATTTCTAATGCATGCCTTGGGGAATTTATACCTTTGCAATGCAAGAGTCTAAAGTAAGATTTAAGAGTAGCGGCGGACATATATTTATTTAATTAAACTATTTATTTTATGACTAAGGGCAAACATTTATTTGAGAGTGAATTATGAAGATAATGCAGAGGCGGAGTGATATATAGAATAATAGAATTGAGCAAAGGAACACGTGGTACGCTTTAGAAAGGCGATATGGAATGGCAGTATATTGAAACTGCAATGCCGCGAATGGGTTTATAAGAATGTCAGGCTGGTCTCTGCCCCGACCCGACGAAGTAAGGTGTCACATAAGCATAACCAGGGACAAGCGGTCCGTGTCGCATTTTTGCCGGCTGGCTGCATGACGTTGTCAAATCCTACGGGAGCACCCATTATGCCCGCTTGTGTAGGACGACTGGGGTTAATTTCAACCCTGAAGAATCCGGAAATTTCACGGCGGAATGGGTCATCGCGTCTCTAAAACGTAACACATGTATACTGTATAAACGATTATGATAAGATTTAAATAGATTTCTAATTCGGCCCTACATTATCAACATTTACTAAAGAACGTTGGTGACTCTCAAAGAAATGTAATTTTATGGAATTATTCATGATGATTTAATAAATACAAAACATATATAAATTGGGAATTATTATAACTAATACGTCAGCCATTTGCGAAGTAGTAGACCCTGCATTACAATAAATGAAGCATTGAATGCGTGTCGATTTATATGAAAGTTAAGTTATTAAAGAAAGTAAATATTAATGAAAATTTGACACGCATTCATTGTTTTAAGCGATCATAGATTTAAACTTTGAAAATTGAAATAATTATGAGCATGCAATAATTAAATAATAACTATAGATAGAAATGTAGATTATAGAAATACGCACCCAAGAAAGATAGAGTGAGGTAAGCTAGATTATTAGAGAAATTTACACATTAAATTAATTATTCAATTTTAGTTATACAAATGGTAGTTTTTACATTTTATAATTTAGATAAGTATTATGAAGAAGAGCTATAGCATATTATTAGAGTACTCTAGAGTTTGAACACAGACAGGTACCTGTTTTATAAGAAGTTTTCTTATTCCATGAGTTTAGCAGCAAAAAGTTCACGAGTGGCAAGTCTTTCTTGTATTTAGATATTTCATTTAATTTCATGGCAGCAGCAGCTTTTTCATTTATTTCAGGCAGCAGATCTTCATGGTGAATTTATGACGGGCAATGGAAAGTTCAGCATCCGATAGGCCATCTCCCGATGGAGAATAATCTAGGTGCTTTACTCGGTCATACCTTGGCAGGAACAAATTATTTTTATATTTTTGGAGACTCTCAGTGATCGAGAGCAAAGCTAAAGTTTAAGTGAATGTCTCCAGCAAGTCTAAGATGGCCTCTTTTTTTTATCTTGATCTTTCACATTTTTGTTAAGATATTTTTAGGTTCTACTTAATCTGCCCTGAGGATAATCAATGCATTTAGTTGGTTTTTAATTAAAGAAAGCTGCCGTTCTATTGTTTACATTTTACATTTACTAATTACATTTTGGGGAATTTTTCTTTAATTAATCTATTATCTATCACTGACCGATGCTTTTAAATTTCAAAAACAAAAAGGGAACATAAGATTATTTTAACTTTTAATTAAATATTACATCAGATATTTTTAGAATTATTATTAAATGAAATTTAAACAAAGCAATAAATACGAACTTTATAATCCAAAATAAATGATTAAAATTATACAAAATTATATAACTAAAAGAAATCTAAATTATATTATTTTATCCCTATTTATTGCGTTTAATTTGAGATCGAAATGTGTGCGTGTTTATGCTGAATTCTACATATATTTATACATTTTTAATATTGTTACACACACAATTCGATATCAAAAAGTTTAAATTTGGGCGGGATAGACCGGTCAGTGAGAGACGACAGAAAAAGGTGAAACTTAAGATTCGAATACGAATCTTACTGTTTCATTTCCCCGTACTTCCCGTGAACAATTAAGGAAGAACAAAGGAGGCAAGAAAGAGAAAAAAAAATTTTACATTACATAATTTAAAGACGAAAACATTATTATTGTTTTTACAGATATATTGAAATATAGAAAGCAGAGATTACATGAAGCAACGAACAATTAATATACCCGGATCTAGAATTTATAGTTTAATTAAAATGGCCTAATTTGGCCGTGTCTGGTTAAAATCATAGTAATAATTAGTTAAACTGAATGTATATATATAAAAAAATTCTTAGAATAGGATTAGTTAGTATAATATAAAAAAAATTTTTAAGAGTAATAGTAATTAAAACAATAATATATATAATATAAAATTTCTATCTAAAACCCTATTTGACTAAAGTACAATCCATTCAACCAAGTTCATTATATCAAGTTCATTTTAATATTTTCATATACGTTTAATCCGTCCTAATAGTCTAATATTTTTACAACCCCGGGTCAGGTGGATAATACCTACATGGTTTGAGATTACGGGCATTGTATGTCCCTTTTATGGTATCTCCATCTTTTAATAAATATGCATTTGGGCCACATGTGCGATCAATTATAAAGGGTCCCCGGTACAAAGGAAAGAACTTTTTATATACTCTTTTATCTCGGTTACTTTGTTGAGAGTTCCGTACCCAAACATAGTTCCCGACCTGGAAATGTTGGCTTCTCCGATCTGCTCGTTTTTTCCGTTCTGCCCTTTCTGTAAGGCGGCGGTGTGCCTTGCATCTGTCAGTTTCAATATTGATTTCACGTTCATCCATGGGTAATGGCGTCTTGATCAGTAATGAGTCCGCTTTACCAAAATGCAAACGTGTTGGTGTCATGCCAGTGTCCACCTTCGTCTCTTCTTTAATGCTGACTTCCTTCTCCGGTTCTTGTGGGCCTTCATCGGCTGGAATGAGGTTTCTTTGCTCATCACACTTTTTCATATTTACTACACTATCTGCTTGCCCTTCTACTATCATCGGTTTGTCAAGTATTTCTAATTCCCTTTCCTTTTCCATATCTTTAATTTCTTCTTCCTTTTTACTAACTGGGGATATTCCATAATGTTCGTTGATCATTTCAAGATATATCAACATATCCCTATCAATTTTCTGATGCTCCCTAACTCGTATCTCCTCCTCCTCCTGACTCGTTTTGGGTTCTTCATATCTTCTTCTCGCTTCCTCACGTATTTTCCTCCATTCTTCTTTACTCTCTCTAAATATTTCAAGTAACCTTAGACTGAAGTTCATTGATGCTATTCTATCATTTTCTGCTTCCATTTTTCTTAATATTATTTATTTATTTTATACTACTAGCATTTGACTACTCCCCACCGGTATATTGGCCCTATAACACTCTTTCGCTGCCCTCACCTACTCTACATTGCCCTATCTCTATATTGCTGCGTTTAACATATTTAACATATATATTATAGCGAACTACTGGTTACGCGTATAATAAGCTACTGCTGTCTATGATATATATATTTGTACTTTAACAAAATATTTACTATTAACATATATAACAAGCTTCTGCTGTCTATGCTATATATATAACGGTGTTTTAATAAAAAAAATTCAATGCTACTTGCTTTCTCATTTAACGACTGATTACTTTTTTTTTCTTGACATATATATATAAAGCAAAATATTTCATTAGATCCGAGTATTTTCGTTCCTTCTTAAATTACACACACATCCCTGCTTTCCTTAAATTTGTTATTACGCCTGCTGTCCTTTCATTCACTCGACCCACATTATTTCACTCGATTTACTTTTTTTTTCATTATTTTTATCAAAACAAAATCGTATATATATAGAATAATTAGCTAACTCGAGTAACGAACGCTAAAAGAAATTTATATGCATTATATTTTGCTCAGGGTATATATGGGTTTTTTGTATCGAAAGCTCCACGTTGGAAAGCGCCAAACGCTAAAAAAAAAATTTAACTATGTAACGGTCAGAAAACGTGTGACTCGTAAACATAGTGCAGAATTCGACCACCATACAGAACAGCAGCACCATCGAGTAGCGAAGCCACCCATGGTACTGAGTTCGAACATAGTTTATCGGTTCCACAATACAATCCACGAAACAACGCATCTGATGCGACATTAGTAAATATTTCCTTAGGCACGGTGGTCAGGGATATGCAAGAGATTCATGATTTTATTCTCGAGTTAGCCAATAATCAAACTAATATTAATTAAACATTCATATTTACATAATCGAGGAAATATTATATAGAATGGGTATCGAATAAATGAAACGTAACTGCAGACATATAGTTTAAAATTATTTATTAATACATTTTAATAAAACATTTACTAATAATATTTTAGGGATTCAAAGCTTCAGTAGCGGAATTTGCGACATGATTATATTTTAAAGAATACATTTATTTATTTAGACATTATTTTATATTGAGGATTTCAGTAGCGGTATTTCCGATACTGAAATGTTTACAAAAGGAATACATTTATTTGAAGGCGTAATCTAGCTACCTAAAATTCTCGAGTAAGTATTTCTAATGCATGCCTTGGGGAATTTATACCTTTGCAATGCAAGAGTCTAAAGTAAGATTTAAGAGTAGCGGCGGACATATATTTATTTAATTAAACTATTTATTTTATGACTAAGGGCAAACATTTATTTGAGAGTGAATTATGAAGATAATGCAGAGGCGGAGTGATATATAGAATAATAGAATTGAGCAAAGGAACACGTGGTACGCTTTAGAAAGGCGATATGGAATGGCAGTATATTGAAACTGCAATGCCGCGAATGGGTTTATAAGAATGTCAGGCTGGTCTCTGCCCCGACCCGACGAAGTAAGGTGTCACATAAGCATAACCAGGGACAAGCGGTCCGTGTCGCATTTTTGCCGGCTGGCTGCATGACATTGTCAAGTCCTACGGGAGCACCCATTATGCCCGCTTGTGTAGGACGACTGGGGTTAATTTCAACCCTGAAGAATCCGGAAATTTCACGGCGGAATGGGTCATCGCGTCTCTAAAACGTAACACATGTATACTGTATAAACGATTATGATAAGATTTAAATAGATTTCTAATTCGGCCCGACATTATCAACATTTACTAAAGAACGTTGGTGACTCTCAAAGAAATGTAATTTTCTGGAATTATTCATGATGATTTAATAAATACAAAACATATATAAATTGGGAATTATTATAACTAATACGTCAGCCATTTGCGAAGTAGTAGACCCTGCATTACAATAAATGAAGCATTGAATGCGTGTCGATTTATATGAAAGTTAAGTTATTAAAGAAAGTAAATATTAATGAAAATTTGACACGCATTCATTGTTTTAAGCGATCATAGATTTAAACTTTGAAAATTGAAATAATTATGAGCATGCAATAATTAAATAATAACTATAGATAGAAATGTAGATTATAGAAATACGCACCCAAGAAAGATAGAGTGAGGTAAGCTAGATTATTAGAGAAATTTACACATTAAATTAATTATTCAATTTTAGTTATACAAATGATAGTTTTTACATTTTATAATTTAGATAAGTATTATGAAGAAGAGCTATAGCATATTATTAGAGTACTCTAGAGTTTGAACACAGACAGGTACCTGTTTTATAAGAAGTTTTCTGATTCCATTAGTTTAGCAGCAAAAAGTTCACGAGTGGCAAGTCTTTCTTGTATTTAGATATTTCATTTAATTTCACAGCAGCAGCAGCTTTTTCATTTATTTCAGGCAGCAGATCTTCATGGTGAATTTATGACGGGCAATGGAAAGTTCAGCATCCGATAGGCCATCTCCCGATGGAGAATAATCTAGGTGCTTTACTCGGTCATACCTTGGCAGGAACAAATTATTTTTATATTTTTGGAGACTCTCAGTGATCGAGAGCAAAGCTAAAGTTTAAGTGAATGTCTCCAGCAAGTCTAAGATGGCCTCTTTTTTTATCTTGATCTTTCACATTTTTGTTAAGATATTTTTAGGTTCTACTTAATCTGCCCTGAGGATAATCAATGCATTTAGTTGGTTTTTAATTAAAGAAAGCTGCCGTTCTATTGTTTACATTTTACATTTACTAATTACATTTTGGGGAATTTTTCTTTAATTAATCTATTATCTATCACTGACCGATGCTTTTAAATTTCAAAAACAAAAAGGGAACATAAGATTATTTTAACTTTTAATTAAATATTACATCAGATATTTTTAGAATTATTATTAAATGAAATTTAAACAAAGCAATAAATACGAACTTTATAATCCAAAATAAATGATTAAAATTATACAAAATTATATAACTAAAAGAAATCTAAATTATATTATTTTATCCCTATTTATTGCGTTTAATTTGAGATCGAAATGTGTGCATGTTTATGCTGAATTCTACATATATTTATACATTTTTAATATTGTTACACACACAATTCGATATCAAAAGATTAAATTTGGGCGGGATAGACCGGTCAGTGAGAGACGACAGAAAAAGGTGAAACTTAAGATTCGAATATGAATCTTACTGTTTCACTATAAACACCAAATTATAACAAGAATGTTCTATTAATAGAAATAATAATTGTGAAAAATTATTTAGATTAATGACTTTTTGAAAAAAAAAAATCCAAATAGAAAGTAATTTGCATGAATCATGCAACACGTGACATTCTTAAACAATGTCAGCTCAGAGAAGCCATTGAGATTTTTAAAAGGCCAGAATGTATCAGCAAACATGATGTTATATGCAAATTATTTTTTATTTGAATCTTTTTTTAAAAAGTCATTAATCTTTTAACAATTTCTCATATTTATTATTTCTATTAATAGAACATTCATTATTGTTATACATCTGTATTTCTACAATTACTTTGTTATATTTTTTATCCAGTTGACAACCAGTGCGACCTGGTCAAGATGCCAATTTATATGTATATTAAATAAATTATATATGGATGTACCCAGATAATACTTCCTTTATATCAGTAGTCTGTGAAAATCTTTGATTGAATATATACATATATATCAAACCTGAAATTAGAATAGTACAATGTATGTATAGCTAAAAGCAGAAAATCATTCTTCCTCAGGCTATGGATAAATAGAAATCTATATGTTGTGGTTTTCTCTTTTTATTATATGTGTGATAATTTAATATTTTTAGATAATTGGTGAAATATTTTAATAAATGGAAATTACATTTCCAATTTCATTTAAAAATCTGCAATCACATTGCTCTTTAATAACTGAAACACACACGCTTATTACATACCTGTGTTTATATATGTAATATATAGGGTGGTTGAGCACAGACTTTCACACTACCCACCACTTTCCCCTACCCCATAACATTGATACACTAGAACACATATATGTTGAAAAGATAAATAATCCCCAATATATGTATTTCATGCTAAACCAGCAATCATCAGTTGGTCCAGATTACTATCTCTACACATATATGCAATAAGTGCTCAAATATATATTAAGATAGTCAAACCTCATACTTTAGTAGACAGGCTTCAATCCACTTCACACCCCAACTCTTCAACCATCCATCCAATTGAATATCTGATGATGGAATGCTCTAAGGCCAACCTGAGGCCAAGATTCTTGTCACACTCATGTTGACCTAAGATCAATCTGACTCCTCATGTACAGAACATAATCCATTTAATACATATACAAGGGATGGGCAGACATCTCTACTATGGGTCAGATTGATCTTAGGGCAACATGGGTGTGACAAGAATCTTGGTCTCAGGGTGGCCTTTGAGCATTCCATCATCAGATTTTCAATTAGATGAATGGTTGAAGAGTGTGGAGTGGGCTGAAGCCTTGTTTGGTTATCTTAATATATATTTGAGCACTTATAGCATATATGTGTAGAGATGGTAATCTGGACCAACTGATGATTTCTGGTTTAGCATGAAATATGTATATTGGTGATTATTTTCAACATATATGTGTCTGAGTGTATCAGTGTTATGAGGTAGGGTGAAGAGTGGTGGATCATGTGAATGCTCTTTAAGAAAACATCCAATCAAAAACAACTGTCCAGTCTAAGATAATCATATACTGTTGGTACTATAATAAAGTCAAAGCATTAAACATTTTTAACTGTGACTCAGGATTATAAATAATTTCACAGGACTATAGAAAGTTCACCTATATTGAAGCTATACATATATACACATGGAATATATATATATATATATATATATATATATATATATATATATATATATATGTTTGCTTCACCATTCACTGTGGTTTAACTAAAGGCCCTGAGTTCAACCACAGTGAATGTAGACTAAATTTAAAGTAGAAAAAAATTTACGGAATGTTTTTTTTTTTAATTTTAAAAAATAAAATGAAAAGACTTTATTTTTAGATAACGAAATAAAATTTCTAGAACTCATTAGAGAAAAAGATTAATTAGATAAAAAAACAATTAATTTAAAAACACTGTAATTAAAAATAAGATAGAGAACAATGGGGATTGGAATGCAAGATGGCGAACAACTTGGGTAGTTAGAGAGAGAAGTTTCAGTTTCTGCACGGCTTTTACCTGATCAGTTCAACCACTAGGACTGGAAAACAGACAAGATATTTTAGTAGCGAAGACATATAGTTAACTGGTTGTAAAGAGCTCCCGCAACTAAGATTACATTACCTACCTGCTGTAGATTTTTGAATCACCAACATTCAAAGAAACTTAAAGAATTTTCAGGTGCTATAATGGAAATGGCCGAGTAGATTTTTCTCTCTCTCGATGGTTTCCTGTTTTGCTGGAGCTGGAAAGGTATAATATCATGATGTAGAGTGGTGCTAGAACATTTCTTGCCTGACCAAATGCCTTCTGCCGGTCATGGAGAATGAAAGACCAAAATCAAAATAAGCCATTACTTGTGTAGTGCACTGGAATCTCCATAAGACTATCTAATTAAAGATGTATGCATTTCAAAAATTACCAGTAATATAAATTTTGTATTAGTGTTTAGTTTACTTTTAAATATTATCATTAACAAAATATATACATACATTTAGTTCTTATATATATATGTGTGTGTGTGTGTGATTTAATTTGTTTTAAAACGTTTTATTAAAGGTCAGTATTAAAATTTTTGATTTCTTTTCTAACACAAGAATTTGATCACTTTTGTACAAATCTTCAAAGCAGAATGATAAATATTCTGTCATTTGTTTTTTTTATACAAGGTATTTTACCTCGGCAGAAGCGCAAACGTCATTCTAAATTAGATTAATGTTTTTTTTTTTTATTTTGTTGTAAAAGAAATCAATAAATCGTTCTTATTTCGGTTTACTTAAAGAAAAAGCAAAATAATTGAAACTAAACCCAGCTTATAGTTTTTCTTTCTGGGTTCTCATTTTGCTTTTTCAATCCAAATTAGAATTGCATATGCACACATAGGTAGTCATTTAATTAGGGTGAAATGATTTGAAATAAAATGTATATTTAAGCTGGAGAAAATGTGTTATATAATCAAGAAACGCTAAAGAAGTTTCATTAACAGAGGTGGGTAGAGTTGGTTAAATAGAGTTCTCGTATCCTTTTATTAAGCCACTAGTAAACATATATATATCTAAACGATTATGTAAAGATCAATAATATAAGGGGATTTTTTTTTAATCTAGGTTTTTACCTCAGTTTTGTGAGAGCTTTGTGGCATGAGAATTTAGATATTAGTATTTAATTTCAGGCTTGA
This sequence comes from Epiperipatus broadwayi, assembly GCA_028023455.1. Lineage (NCBI taxonomy): Eukaryota > Metazoa > Onychophora > Udeonychophora > Euonychophora > Peripatidae > Epiperipatus > Epiperipatus broadwayi. The sequence goes on from JAQFVV010012527.1 coordinate 3,485,284, forward strand.
TTTTTTTTTTTAACGGATTATTATTCCATCTTAATCTTTCATGTGTTACTTGGGGAATCGGAAATATCTTTATAAAATCAGAAATATCTTTATAAATTGTGTCTTATTTCAATCTCCATATTGATGGGCTTATCTTACGAATGTCTCTGGATAAGATTCCGGAAATCATTATACATAAAACCTGTTAGTGACTGGACATAAGCGTTATGCTCTGTTCTGAACTCGGATCATGCTCTGTGAACGAGTTCCTTCTCACCCTACTATGTTTTAAGGTCAGAGTGCTATCCATCCTTCACTTCATTCTACACTCCTCATAGAGAGAAATATCTCTGGAAAACTCCCTGCCAAGAAAAGGAGATAAATCTCCGAATCTCTGAGTAAGACCTTTAATTAATACATTTGTTTTATTAAGCCTGACTCTCTTCTATGCTCAAAGCACTATGCAGAAAATCTAATGATGTGAATGATGTAAAAAGGAAAGAAAAGAAAGGGGGTTCAAATTTAAGATACAGGCTATGTTTTCATTACAGCTTAAAGAACCTCTACTTAACTAGTAATTTATTTGTTTTGATTTTTCTTTTTTGTCTCTGCCACCTCTGAGTGATCCCTTTTACACTCTCTCTCTCTTCCAAAAATCATTCATTTTATGCCAAATAAATGTAGTATAATTTGTGAACTAAAAGCGATGTTTACTACCTATCTGTAGTTATTGTCAGTCCATTGATGTTCTTGGGTAGAACGAGAAGTTATTGACCACCTCATCAGATAGTGATCTTGTGTTTTTCTTTTGTAAATAATAAACTTTAATTCTTTTGTGAACAATAAATCTTTCTTTATTTGTAGTACATTTACATACCACTTATTCTTATTTGTAAATTCCTTCTTAGAGTCTAGTCTCTCCTTGACCATCAGGCATACATTAAGAAGAAATTCTAGTGAGGGTTTGAGGAGTAAGTCGCTAAGTGGCAATCTGGAGGAGTAGGTGAGGTTCGAACCCCTTGACCTGCAAGTCTAGGTTGTGTTAAAGCAGCTCTCCTTTTCATACTGT